>CBVK0102582564.1:0-21956 GCA_900067695.1 Picea abies | reverse complement strand
CCCTTTTGCGGATTGGTCAAATGTTAATTATAATAGGCAGAATAAGAAGTTGGCCCCAGCAGATATTAAAGAGGCCCCAGAATGTAATTAAGGTGGTTATAACCACCCAGTGGGAGAAGTCAGCCCTACCAATGAAGAGACACTTCACACGTGCCAGTCTAATATAAATAAGGAGGCTAGCGCCTCACTTAGACACACAACTCACTTGCTCATTGAGAGACAAGTTTCGGATCTGCTGCTGGAGAAGAAGGAGAGAGAGAGAGTGGCGCATATCTGGGAGAGGACTTTCTGTATTAGTTTAAGAGATCTCTTGGCATTGTATTGGCTATCTATATTAAGGAATTTTTGCTGGGTTTTCTTCCCCTAGAGGGTTTCCCAGGATAAATGTTGTGTCTCTTGTGNNNNTTTCTCAGTGATCTTGGATTATGCTATTGTTATCTAATGAAATGCAAACAACTATAATAATGGCTTAAACATTAACAGGTTGCTCTCTCAGCAAACTTCACACACGCGCAGCCATGCTCCATGAGCCTGCCTCAAATCTGTCGGTTGTTTTAGCGGATCTTACTTTAGCATGTTCACGTGCACCTGTGTCTTCACCTGTGCAGCGGCCTGGATCTCCGCAGCTCGACCCATAATCGGCTCTCATGCTTCAGTAGATCCACTCTTCCCAGCCATTATCTGATCAGCCCGACTTCACAGCAATCCACGTCTGGTATGCAATATGTCAGCTTCACGACCCGTGGCCTGCAAACACTTCTACGCAACAACTTGATTTGTATGTACGGCTTCGTACGATGGTTGTATAGCTAATGTATGATGACCGTACAGTCCTTTTTTTATTTTACTCGCTCTGGAGCAATCTATACGAGACAAAAAAATATCCCCCCGACTGTAGAACACGTTCAGTGAAAATCCGACTTCCCTCAGAGTCTTGGCTCTAATATCATGTTGATTTTCTGAACCAAGCACCAGGGTATTAATTCCAAGAAAAAACTGATTTTACTGAGTAATATCACAACTAGGTTATCAACGAAACAATTAAATCAGCGGAAGAAAATTTAGGAAACCAAAAGACATTGCACAAGATATTCGAGTAAACTGCTCCTGGAAAAACCCCAAAGGGAAAACCAGATCTGTGATGATTTTATTAAATAAAATCAGGGCTCTCGTCCTGGGATAATGGTCCTTCTGAGGAAATACAAATGCAGCAAATAGCCTAGCCTATTACCCAAGATCAGTTCTTCGATCTTGCTAGTTGTTACTTCCCGTGCTACCCCCTTACACCCTTTCCGCGGCCCCTGCCCCTGCACACCTGAGTGCTCACTCACTCTTTGTGCACCATCATTGTGTTTCATCCTCTCACATAGGTTGTCTTTTATAACCTTGAGTTTACCCTAAGTCCAAAACCCTAGATCTCTTAAAGTGATCAATGATTGAGATTTAATCTTGCGTTCACTTTAGATCTAACGGCTAGGAATTAATTTAATTACTAATGCCAAATACTTAGGAATTTAATTAAATTAAACTCACTTTATTACAAAAGTGCATTCACTTACATAAAATGAATCTCCTAAGGTTCTGAGATGCATTCAGGACAACTCCCACGTGTTGAAACAAACCTACGTGGAAATTCTTATCCAATGCTACTAAAAACATCAACATTCACCCCCCTCTCTTCTCATGGAGATTTGTATGGGGCATCCTTCAGTGATATAGTGAAGAATGGTGATTGTTATAGCGCAAGTTGTAGGTTGGGCAAAGCCCGACCCAACCAAAAAGCAAGTGCTACAACTTGGGAATCCTACACCCAATGTCACCTCGATGAGCGTCTCGCACTTCAAGGGTGACTAGGTCACTCTAGGGAGGCAATCTCGGTGACCCTAGGGAGATTGAGATGGAGATGGAGGGAAGTGGAAGTGAAGCCCCTAGAGGTCAAGTCTAACTAGAATAAAAGGTAGGGAGAGATGTCTTGCAAGTCAAGTAATTGTTTCCCCACAAGTATAGTACTTCTCTGGATGATTGTACCTGCCCGAGACACAAGAAAAGACACGTTGCAATGATATATGTTAGTTGGATCAGCGAGTTAAGCTTGCTATCCCTAATTTGCAGCAATTGATAACAGTGTATATTTGCAAGTAAATGGTATTATAAGTTGATGAATAAATGCTAGAGATCAAGTAGAAAGTACAAGAGAAAGACTAGTAAGTGACTAGTTAAACTCAAGATGAGAAACCAATATTCTAGCATAAAAAGATAAGGCTGTTGTAAACACTTGTCTGCAGCAAATTATATCAGCCTTATGGCTGTAACATTCAATGTATTACAGCAAGAAAATCAGCCACTGAAATCTCCTCAAACTTTGCCAAAAAGTGCGCTAGACCAAGAGGAGTAAGTGTGCAAACTTTGAACAAAATCCAATGGTTGATAAGAGAGTTATTCAAGCAAATGAGTTAAGGCTTCTGCAGCCCTAATGGCTGAAGATGTAATTTTGTAACAACAGCAAGAAGTAGCCCCTTGATGAGGACACCCTAGTGGTTGTGAGGTGCCCAAGGCACAAGGAATACAATCCACTTTGCAAGAAGTAAAAATGACCGAAATTCACATTTCCCAATGCAATATTTTATTTCTCCAATGCAATAATAAATTACTAGTGCCTTTACTATTGGGTTAATGGGGTCATGAAAAAAAAGAGCTAGAGAAGCTACCTCCTTGGGGGTGTAAGCCCTCTTACTTCCCAAGGCAAGTTTCTCTAGCTAGGGTTTAAGCTAAGAGGGTGTATGCCCTTATACTTCTCTTAGCAAACCCTTGTTAAAGAAATAAGATGAAGCATAAAGTGATGAAGACTATGGTGGGGGTGTGTTCCCTTATACTTCCCACCTAGTTCCTAGCACAATAACCTTGACTTAAAACAAATGATAGCAAGAGAGTAAAACCATACCAATTCAAGGAAAAATGCCAAGATAATCCACCACAATAGCAAAAAATAAGCCTTCCAAGGCTAGCACATCACTCCCATCAACCATAACATTAAGAGATAACCATAACAAGTGCTAAAGAGATAAAAGAGCCAAAGATAGTCGAAAATTTCAAACCAAATCCTCTCACAAGAGGGAGAGTTGTGTTTAAAATGAGATCTTATGATCTCTATTTATACAAAATGTAGCTAACATAGTTTGTCCACAAATTAAGAAGTAAACCACAAGATTAGGGGTCAACAACCCTAATCTTGCCCCCTAAACAAAGTAATATTAAACAATTCACTTAAAATTTCACTTTTTGCACAAATAAAACCCTAATTTAGGAGGACATCACCCCTTTAGGGGACATTTTGCCACTTTGAGGAAGTCGTTGGTGTTGGAGAAGCATGGGTAGTCCTCCAAAGGCCGCATGTCAAGCATCGAAGCACTCTCATCATGGTGAAGACCTTTCTCCTCCTCAAGTCCATGTGTCAAAAGAGTGGCGTCTCACCCTCACCACCATACCCAGTCCCCAAAAGCTTGACGTCAAGCTCAAAAATAGGATGTTTTGCCCCTCCTGGGCAAATCGTTTGGCAAATAAGGGTTGGGTTAGTTCATCCAAGTCATCATCAAGGCCTTCCAAGTCTGATATCTCTCATCCGACGTGCGAGCCCCTGGCATCCAACCTGTGGGCTTGGAGTCCCATGGAAGCCCAAGCTAGGCTTGTTCTCCCAAAATTGTCCACCAACTGGGTCTTGCAAAGACAAATGAACACGCCCTCCAAGGATCTCAAGTCATAACATCATGATAAGTGAATCCAATCAATAAATAAGCCATCTAAGCATGTGCATCAAAGATCACTATATCAAACAATTAACAGCTCAAAGACACTATGCGACTTGTCAAGCTTGAATATGGGAGGGTTGACGAGGTGTCCTATTGGGTAGATCTTTCCCTAGGTCAAGGAGAGTTTCCAAGAGATCCCTCTCTAATCCATATAAAGTGGATGAAGTGGTTGGGGTCAAGACTCAATGGGCATAGGGATCATGACATATAAGGGGTCGTAGTGTCTCATTCATGGGTGCCTTTGTAGAAGGTGTGTGGTACCTTCGTCCGCAATGCATTTTTTCCAAGCCCATCAATTTTCCTTTTATCTTTCTTTCTTTATTTTCTTTCAATATAGCATAAGGAGAGGTTGAAGTTCACTGCCCTGGCGTGGTGACCAGGTGGTGGCAATGTCACACACAATCACCTAATAGAAATGAGAAGGCTAGCTCCTAATGAGACCCCCTTTCTCTCAACATGAAACTGAGAGCCATAACCCTGGTTTGGTGACCAGATGATGGTAATGTCATACCACTAGATATTCGTGGACGTGATAGGTCGGCTCATGATGAGACCTATCCTTCAACTAACCTTTTAAAAATTCTTTATTATATTGTGGGTCCCCTTTACTCAAAGATAAACGTTTCATTGCTTTCTTGGGTGATCCCTGGGGAAAGAATCTAGAAGGTTTATACAAGGCTTTTATCTTTTACCCAGCATCAACCCCTCTGGGCCTTTAGCCCCTTCTTCCCATAGAATAAGGGACAACCCCTTCTTGGGTCAATACACCCTAAAATCCCAAGAGATAAGGAAATGGAGGGGAATAATGATGGAAAGTGGTAAGTATGGTCAGGAACGGTATGATGTCTCATTAAGGGAGTTCCCAGTAGCAAACCCATCCCCAAGGAAAACCACTTACCAGGGCACAATGTCAACCACCAAGGTGAAGCAGGGAAAAAGGCATAATGTCTAAGCACATATCATGAAATCTAGAGCAATCTAAGATACAACATAATCAAATGGCTTAAATATTGAAATGATGCTCACCACTGACTTGTACCTCATGGAGCAAGGCCCACTGCCTTTCGGAAGCCAACTGGTGTGATGGATGCCATCTGCAAATCTGTGACCATCTGTGGTGGTGAGTGGGTTTTCCATCTGTGCAAAAAGGTATTGTTAGTCATGTAGTCTCTCGGCACTCCATATCTGCAACCTGAGGACCTTGAGGCATCATCTCCTTAGTTATCCACAAAATGGGGATAACGGTGATAAAACTAGTCCTCCCCCCTTGAATTGTTTCATGGTTCATGAGGCTTTGGCCTATCTATCCCCCTTGTTCAAGATGTTGGTGATTAGGAGATCTTCTACAACTCAAATGGACTTGTGTGCCACTACAATGCCTTGTAGCCTCGCTTAGCAAATCTACACAAATAATCCTAAGCTCTTGGAAGCCTAAAATAAAAGAAGAGGCCTTTATTTACCCTTGTGCAAAGGGTTTTTTCATAATTGAGTTTGATCTAGAAGAAGACAAGGATTTAATTTTAAATTCAAGGCCATGGTTCTAGGGTAATTCAAGTTTATGTATGAAACCATGGACTCCTTCTTTTGAGTCAATGATTGACTCTATTCGATGCCAGTGTGGGTTAGATTTTTGAAGCCGCCCCTGCATTTTTGGGGCTTAGCCTCTCTTCAAGCATTGGAAAAGCCCTAGGTAAGTTCCATTAAAAAAGTTTGGAAACAAAAAATCTCAAAACCACAACATATGCCCAAATATGTGTGGAAATGGATTTCAACAAAGGGTTTCTAGCACAAATAAATTTGATTGACAAAACTCCTCCTAGACACAACAATTGGACTACGAGCATGCCATTTTTTGTTGTAGAGCTTGTTATGAAATAGGACATACTGTAGCCCATTGCCTAAAAGCCTCTAAGATCAGTGGCACTAGTAAGTCTCAACGTAAACCCACACGGTGAGATGATGCAAAGGGAGAACATCAATTAATCAACAAGGAAGATCCTCCAAACTTGAACCCCCCCAAAGAGGCACCAAAATTGGTTTTGGAGGAAGTTAATGAATCCCTTTTGAAAGAGGAAACCTCTTTGCTACAAAAATCAGCTCCACAAAATTCAGAGGACGTTACCCACTGAAAGAGGAATTTTCTCTGTTTCCAAACCTAGATTTGATAGATCTTTTGTAGCAATACACTAGCTCAACTCTCAACATAAGGCGAGTTGGGTAGATCAAGTTGAGGAAGAGGAGATAGTATTAAACCCAGAACCACCAAATCAAGACAAGAAGGAAGCTTGGACAACAATAGTAAAGAAAAAGAAATCCACTCCAGCCACATAGCCAATGGTGACAAGAAGCAGGGATCTTAATCCAATTTAGTCATGCATTGTTTATGCATTTTGTTGTGTAATCAATTTGTTAGAATTTATTCTTGTTCCTATTACCCTCTCAAGGGTAGCAACCTTTGGATACCCTTACAACGGTATCATGTATCCGAGAGTGTAGGTTTCCACAATTAGTCATTACGCTGAGTAAGATTTCTGGAGAAAACTGTGTATTTTGTTTTTGAAACATCCAACGTTTCGAGTGAACACTCCACCCACTCCATACAAGCTTCAATTTGTTGGAGTTACTTCACACACACCTAGGATTTATTTTTCCTAAGGTTTTTCCTTGTTTATTAGTCATAATTAGTCATTATCTAGTCTCCTATATATTAGGGGAGAATATTCCACCTGGAGAATATTCTCTTTCAGTTGACACTTCAGTTTGACTAGTTGAGTTGAGTTTAGATGTTGCATTCGTTTTGTCACCATGCAACATTGGAATCATCACCATCTAATGCACACTTGCCTTGGGATCATCACCAGACTGACGCATTACCCTTGATTCCTTGATCTATGCCTCATTACACTCTGTTTATTCAGTTAACTAAAGACTAGTTGACTAGTTAACTCAACTAGGTGGCAGTTCACTCCCGTAACTGCCTGAGAAACTAGACTAGGTGGCAGTTCACTCCCGTAACTGCTGGTGTGTGTCCAGATCACTCTATACCACCACTATGGCTCATTATTTACTCATTTATCCTATATATATTGTAAATTATTCACTCTTTGAGTGTGGAATACAGTTAATGAGAATTCTTTCATTCTTTCTCTCCTTCTTCTTTCTCCAATTCTCTCTGCAAATGTGTGTATTATTGTTTAGCTAGATCTATTATGTGCAGGTTCAACACATTTACATGGTATAAGAGCAGACGGACTACTAACAAAAAGCTACACCAAATTATTTTTGCAGGTACTGAAGATTGAAGAACGCAGCAAAGATGGAATTTATGTTTTACTCACCAATAATACTTCTCGCCCTAGAAGAAGAAATCGTCGTTTAAACGGAAAAAATTAGTAAAATCACGCGTTTTTTAGCCCAACGATTTTTACTTTTGAAAAACACGTGATTTTTTAGACAGAGAAAAAATCGGGTAAAAAACGCCAAAAATCGCATGGGACGCACGGACCGCGGGATAAAGAGCCCGATTTCATTTTTTTTTGGTCATTCGGTTTTTTCTTTGTGTGGAGCAACAAGGGAAGAAGTTTGTGGAGGCCATCAAGCGTTTTTGAGGTGTGCAAAGGCAGGGTAGTGGATTCATCCACAAACTTTGAAGATTTTTGTGGTGGAGCAAGGTTCAAACTTCAACTGGTTGGATCTTTGAAATTTTCATCCACAACCTCCAAGCACAGGTATGTATGCCCTTCCCAATTTGTATGCTAATTGTTTCCATACACTTGCATGTTTTCTTGCTTCTTTGTTTGCTTAGATTTAGTTTTTTTCTTTATCATCTTGCCAATAATTTATAGAACAAACAAAATGTAAGGGGTTTTTTGGAAAATTTCATTGGGGTATGTAATTTGTTTTTTTAGTTTTTTAGCCACCTTGTTGATGCCATTTTTCATGGCTAACATTCTTCTTTGGATGGCTGATTTTTTAAATTAATATGCTGCAATTTTTTTTTCAAGTGGGGTTTAATGTATTTTTTTGTGTTTTTTTGCCCTAGGTCCATTCGCATAGCACTCAGCAAACATGCCTAGAGCCTTGGATCCAATGTGGGAGTATGGTGAGCCTGAAGAAGGAACAAACCAACAATCTTTAACATGCAAATTATGTAAGACACGTATTAAAGGAGGAGTATACAGGTTGAAATACCATTTGGCCAAAATTCTGGGGTTTGATGTTGGGCTTTGTAGCAACGTGACCCCAGAGATTATGAGAGCTGCCCATGATGCAATTAATGCAAAAGACAAAAAAAAGGAAGAGTCAGCTACAAAAAACGCTAGACTTGCAGCTTATAAGATGTATCAAAGTTCACCATGGATATCTTCCTATGCCACTGAGGGTAGTGGGAGGGGCTCCATAGCAGCAGATTCACCTGTTGGGAAGATCCCATCTTAATTTGTTCCAAGAACTGGATCTGGAGCACAACCATCAATTAAATCAGTGGTTAAAAAAAGGGAGCAGCAAGAAGCAAGCAGGTTAATGGGGAGGTGTCTTTTCTGGAGTGACTTACCTCTCACCATCACTAGAAACAACCCATTTTGGCAGCCGATGTGTGATGCCATTGCAGTTGTTGGCCTGGGGTTTAAAGCCCCTTCATATGAGGAGTTGCGGGGGCCTATTCTTCAAGCAGAAAAGAAGGACATCAATGCCAGGTTGGGGGAGTTCAAGGAATCATGGGAAAGCTCCGGGTGCACAGTGATGTCTGATGGATGGACAGATGGGAAGGGTAGGACCCTTCTCAATTTCTTGGTACATTGTCCTAAAGGTTCCATGTTCATAAAATCAGTTGATGCATCCGCACATGTGAAAGATGCAGCATTATTATGTGAGTTGTTGCATGGGTTCATCGAGGAGATTGGTGTACACCATGTGGTGCAAATCGTGACAGATAATGCAACTAATTATGTGGCTGCTGGTAGGATGCTTATGGAGAGGCATGGCACAGTGTTTTGGACTCCATGCACTGCACACTGCATTGATTTGATGCTTGAGGATGTGGGGAAAATTCCCTTCGTCAAGGAGGTGACTGATCATGTGAAGATCATCCCTAAGTACATATATAACCATGCTTTTGTTCTCAACCTCATGAGGACATACACCAATGATAGGGAGTTGCGACGTATGGTAGTCACACGTTTTGCGACACACTTCCTCACCCTCCAGTCTTTGCTTCAATGTCAGTATGAGTTGAAGCAAATGTTGTTTTTGGTGAGTGGCGTGATTGCAGATATAGCAGACGAGAGGATGGTAGAGCCATTGCTAGATTGGTGTACAGTGACTCCTTTTGGGAAGGAGTAGAAGAAGTTTGCTCCGTTGCTGAACCTTTGGTAAAGGTTTTGAGATTGGTTGATGGCGATAAGCCCATAATGGGCTATATGTATGAGGCCATGGATAAGGCCAAAGAATCTATCCGAGCTTATTATGAGGGAAAGGGTATCCCTGGGTTCAACAGACAGATGATGATATGGGATTTGATTGATAGTCGGTGGACTGGAATGCTCCATCGACCCATTCATGCAGCAGCGCTTTTCCTCAACCCTGCATTTTCCTACAAATGCAACTTTGACTTTGATGACGAGGTGATGGATGGCCTCTTTACTTGTCTTCGGAGGATGGTACCTGATGCTAACATTCGCGATGAAATAAATCGCGAGATAGAGATGTATAGAGAATGTGCTGAATTATTTGGCTTTGAAGATGCAGTCAGGCTAAGGACCCGTTTGATGCCACATAAGTCATTAGATTTATAAAATTCAATTATGTATTTTAAATTTCAAAATTTAAATTTTTATTTGAAAGTTGATTATGTTCATTGTTTAAAACTTTAAAACTTTAATGTGTTCTTTCTTTCTTATTTATTGTAGATGTTTGGTGGAGGAAGTATGGCACAAAAGCACCAAATTTACGAAAAATTGCCATTAGAATACTCAATCAAACTTGTAGCTCTTCGGGTTGTGAGCGCAATTGGAGTATTTTTGACAAAATACATTCCAAAAGACGCAACAGGTTAGAAGTTAGAACTTTAACAAAGCAATTAGTCAATTACATTTATTGTAATTTAAATTTATAACCCTCAACACTCATCAAGTCTTTTATGACCCTCTTTACAGGTTGGCATTCCCACGTCTTAATGACTTGGTGTACATCCACTACAATCTCCGACTTTGGATGAGGCAAATAGAGAAAGAGCTAGAAGTGGATGCCATTTCTTTGGACAATATTGATATATTGTCTAAGTGGAGGGTGGAGATTAAGGTGCCTCTCTTGGATGAGGCCCCTGCATGGTTAGAGGAAGGGGACCAGGAGCAACAGCACCAGCAGGAGGATGAGGAGGATGAGGAGGACGAGGAGGAGGAGATTCATCCATACACCATGGAGGATGATGAGCTAGTTGAAAGTGGAACACCACTTTCTACACATATTGGAGTTGCTAGTCCTACTCCATCCAGCATTGATGTCCGACCAGGACCTTCTGCCTCTAGTTCAAGGCCTGGCAAACAGCTCCTGATTTTATCCCGTAAAAGGGGGAGAGGGCATTGATAATTTGATACCATATAGCTAGTTGCTAGTTTTGGGACATATAAATTTATATATGTGATCATTGATGTCATTTTGTATTGATTTCAGACTTTCAATAATGACTTTGATGTATCGGTTTTTGTTTGGCATCCACTATATAATATATATCAGTTCTTTCTCCGTATTTATGTGCCTATCTGTTTATATGATGTTGTTGTTGCTTTATATATTGAAAAATGTTTAAAATTTTGAAAAAAAATGAATAAATTATGTATTTTTTAATGTTTGCCGATTTTTTCGCCGATTTTTTCCGAGCCGATGTTTTCAGGACCCTTGCCGAGTTTTTGTCGTTGCCGAGTTTTTCCACTAGGCTTCTCACGTCTCATAACTATTTGGAGTGGAAGCCAAAGATTATACTTCTTCTCAGAAGTACAGGCTTATACCAAATAACCATGGCAACGAATGTAGAACCAGATTCCGCCGATGAGAAAAATGACTTTCTCAATAGATAAGATATGGCCATAGGATTTATCTGCATGTCTATTTCTTCAAAAATTCTCCACCAAGTATGTGATGTCACACAAGACTTCACTCCAAATGAATTATGGACCAGATTAAAGGTTCTATTTGGGAATAAAGAAGATTGTAAAGATTGCATGCAGGGGATTGGAAAGATAGAGCCAGAAGAGAAACCGTCAGAAGATCAAGCCTCTTATTATGAAGAGTCTTCTACAAAAGTATTTGCAGAAATTTGTATTCCATTAATTGAAGATGATGTCTACTCCATTTCATATTTGTTTTCTGAATTTCATGTGGAAGATATATGGAATGCGTCTCAGGAGTCACATCCAGACACTTTTCCATGCACAATGCATGCATCTCAAGAGACAAAAAGGGAGCCGCACACATCATACTCAATTCTGATATTTTCTAAGAAAAAATTTTAGAAGCAAATTGGATATTTGAATTCCTTTCGGGAAAATATCCAATTTCGAAAAAAAAAATCGTCTAAAACGAAGTCCGGGAAGTGACGTTATGATTGTTTTAAAATCAACAAAATTTCAGCATTTTTCCGGAAACGGCCGCACGGTTTTCAAAGTTTTATCCAAAATTTATTTGGATCTTCTTCATTACAAGAAGAGAAAGTGGATATGTGTGGACATATCAATGATGCATCTACTTCATCAGATCTGTGCAGACATCTACATATTCAACAAAATCTTCAACGAGCACAAACTTGCACAGTTGCAAGGTCTTCTTGGAGTGAAGGACACGGTTGCTTAGCAACTGCTTTTTATTCCTTCTCATTTTTATTATTTTTATGCATTGTAATTTGAGGGGGGGGGTTTCCCATGAGGTTTTCCCTCTTTCCTCACTTTATTTTCAGTGTATCTTTTGTATTTGGGTACCTAACATGGCCTCATTGTCGGGACCCATTCTTTATTTTCACCATAGTGATGTTCAGGGGGAGTGTTGGAGTTACTTCACACACACCTAGGATTTATTTTTCCTAAGGTTTTTNATTAGGGGAGAATATTCCACCTGGAGAATATTCTCTTTCAGTTGACACTTTAGTTTGACTATTGAGTTGAGTTTAGATGTTGCATTGGTTTTGTCACCATGCAACATTGGGATCATCACCATCTAATGTGCACTTGCCTTGGGATCATCACCATCTAATGCGCACCATCACCAGACTAACGCATTACCCTTGATTCATTGATCTACGCCTCACTACACTATGTTTATTCAGTTAGCTGAAGACTAGTTGACTAGTTAACTCAACTAGGTGGTAGTTCACTACCGTAACTACCTGAGAAACTAGACTAGGTGGTAGTTCACTCCCATAACTGCTGGTGTGTGTCCAGATCACTCTATACCACCACTATGGCTCATTATTTACTCATTTATCCTATATATATTGTAAATTATTCACTCTTTGAGTGTGGAATATAGTTAATGAGAATTCTTTCATTCTTTCTCTCTTTCTTCTTCTTTCTCCAATTCTCTCTGCAAATGTGTCTATTATTGTTTAGCTAGATCTATTCTGTGCAGGTTCAACACATTTACACAATTGTCCCTAATGATGGGTGGAGTGTCCACTCGAAACGTTGGACGTTTCAAAAACAACATACGCAGTTTTCTCCAAAAATCTCCTAAGCATAGTTTATCTCTCTGCATGAGATATCATGCATCTCTTATCAAATCCAGACAGAGTCCTTTCTTTCTCTAGTTGAGACATGAGGCTTGCTCGATGAACCATAGTGTTGCTCATTTCAAATGCTCAGAATATCATATACACCTTGATGGTCCAAGTCACTTCATAGATTACTCCATGTGTAATACTTACCTAGGCATGATGATATAACCTCTTAGCATGTTGTGAAGTTGTGGTTACCTTGTGACTGTTGATTAGAATGTCATATCATACAAATTTTATTACTTGCGTCGTATTACCTTGGGGAACATCTTTTCTGTTAGAAGTGTGTCCTTCCTAATATGACTCGTACTGCTAGGTGTTTAGACAATATAGTGTAATATACATCCTAACCATACTAAGCATTTTTCATCTCCCTAAGTATGACTCGTCTCTGTCTACATTAAAAAAATGGCATCCCGTCATGTATGATCTCTCAAAGGTCAAAATTAAAAGCCTAAATCAAATAAAGCCACAAAGGCTAAGAGGTGAAGAGCAAAGTCAAGCCAAAGAAAATCCCTTGGTTGTATAAAGAAAATCTGAATAAAAGGGACTCGTTCAACAAAGTGAACATCTAAAAAAGCCTAAAGGGGTAATAAATAAAGAAAAATGGGCCGAGAAATGCAAGTCAATGAAAAGCTCCCTCTAGAAGGCTACTATAAAAACATCTAGCTAAAATTAAGTTAGAAGCATAAAAAGCTAAAAAAAAATGACCTATGCATGTCTAGGACTTTGAGGGTCATCACATGGATCATCCCCCTTCCCCTTTTCATCACTAATTTCATTAATTTCCTATCTTCTGCTTGAAACTTAGGAAATATGGGTTTTCCTTAGGAATGGACTCATTTGAAACAATTAACAATGTTCCCCTAAGTAAGACTTAGGCAAGTGTCAAAATTAATTTAATTGTTATGTTTACTAGGAAATTGTCACTTGGAATTACAAATTAATGATTTTCTAGGAGGCTAAACCAATCATCTTAGGTGGATATTACACATTGGAGTACTATTGGACACATGGAGTGCCCCCTTTTCTTTTGAGCACGTGCATATTATCATAACTTAAAGGAGGGGCGAATTATGCTTTGACACGTGGTTTATCTCCTTAAGAAAGCTAAGAGCTTGGACTATTGGACCATTCTTGACCCCTTCTAAGAGGGGCGCACCTCTTGGAACATTGTTTTATTATGCTTTGACCTTTTCTAAAGGGGAAAAGCAATATTTTATTGTAAAAGCACATTTTATATATTATTATGCTCGTGGTTTGTTAGAGAAAATGATTTTACCCATGGTTTTTGTAAACGGTTTTGAGCCTCTTCACCTATAAAAGAGGAGGCACTTTCATTTGTAAAGGCATTGGAAAATAAAAAAAGATTGTTTTTTGCTTAAAGCTATTATTCATTATTTCGTGGGTTTTTTTATTTGTTTTGATGGAGGGTGGCTTAGATGTCTTATGCTGATGTGGAAATGGTGCATGTTAGAGAATATGCTAGGGAGTTAGAAGGTAACTCTAACCCTCTACTTATATATTCTTTGTCAATTTAGATATATTTAAAAGGAAGATTCAAGGGTTTCATTTTATTATGTCTGAACTTTTGCTGAATACTAGCATCTGTTAGGTTGTTTGCAAGCTATTGACCCAATCCCCTTTAGCAGAGGCCCTAGCTACCCCAGATCTGGCGCTTTTCCCCCAGCCCATGGTGAGGGAAGACACCAGCACAATCCTAATAAATTACCCTAGATCTGAATGACTCCATAGTCCAATGGCAGGCTATTTCTTCCCCTAATTTTTCAATCAAAACCCCATAAAATTGTTCACCGTCAATTTTTACTTTTTTTAGCTTCAAAGATTAATCTTTTTTTCAATATTTGTGTGCTAACTCATCTTCACTGAATATTTTTCATGGTTGGCACAGATAGGATTTAGATTTATTCACATTGTCCATCATTCGATCTAACCTTAGTACAATAAGGCATCTCGAAATTAAAATAAATTTAAACTTTGTGAATGCCTTGGATGATCGTGAACCATATTATTACCAGTAGATGCAAAAGGTTTGGGTGCTTTTTTCTAGTTCATTTTTTTTTCCAAACCCCAGGAGCTTCATATTGTGATTGCAGGTATAATTTATTGTCAAATCATTATCCCATCAAATTGATCTGAAATCTGAGGTAAAATCACAGGGTTTACAAAATATTCAGACGACGGTCTGATTGATGCACGTGAACTGCTCCAACACTTTGATTGTGACCAATCGTTGCTTTTTTCTTGATGTTATATCTGCCATCGTTCAAAGGGTCATTGCATTTGTTTGTTTTCCATGTCGTGCCACACATCAATTCGATCCTAACACTGCCTAGATCGATGCTTCAATAAATATTTTCATTTTCATTGATGATCCGAGAATTTCCAGGGCGAGATTTTTCTTTTCATTGATTGCAGAAAGTCACCGTGTATGCTGAGGTGTATTGGCCATTCCACAAGGCAACGTTCACTGGTATTTTCGTCTCTAGGGACAGCTTCCTTCAAGCCTATCCAGAAGAACCCCCAACGTTCTATTGTCTCTTTCTAGGGTTATCCAATACATTGAAATTTATCTCTGCTCGATATCACAAAGGTAATGCAGGGATATTTGAGGATTCTCTGCGAGGTGCTTTGGATTATTATTATTCCAGCGCTCAGATTGCTGTCAAATTGCCCAAACGATCTATTCTGGGTGTGTTTATTTGTTGATAAAGATGGTTGACATTTTTTTAAGACTGTCATTGCTGCAATGATCCTGAACTTTGATCATTTCTTTACTTCAATCTAATCCCAAAAAACTATACAACGGTCATCAACTTTACACATCTTGCTGGGAAGAATATTTGAGGACTGTCATAAATTTAATTGATGTATTTCTCGTGGATCTGACAAACCAACATTGATGAACAGTTTGGGTGATCTCTATTATTACTTGGATAGTTGAATGTGTGGTTAAAAAAAGTGGTTCCAATTAGTTTTCTTGCTGTCATAGGTTTGTTTTGGTTGGATATAAAATGTGGACAAAGTTGTGATGAACATAGTTGCTTATACCTACAGCAAAATTGGTGGCTCAAACCTTATCATATAACCCCAAGACAGACTACCTTATGTGCTATTTTCTGTTGGTACATCCATTTATATAGTGCGTTGAATGAGCTGTATATGCAGCGCTTAAAACTGTGGACTGATCTACAAACTCAGAATTCACAATCTAAACTTGAATCCTGATGTTCACATATATCATTGTTGAGTTTCATCACATGCTGGTCATGCTGAATCACTGATCTTTGTTTTATGGTATCTTTAAATAAACCTTTACCCAGTGTTTAGAATCTGTTTATGATATCTTGTGTGGGTGCATGGTGTTGGAAATATTGTTGTCATTGATGTCAAAGACAGGGGGAACCTACAAGATGTCCAAGATAAATATTACAAATCTATAGATGTCCAAGATAAAGATTGCAAGATGGAGATTGTTGAAAGTATTATTTTTGGTAAATTTGGATACCCTATTTTTGAAGGAATTTTTACCCTACATACCTAGGTCAAATGGGAGCAGTGGAGCACAAGTTATATGGTTGGAAAGATTATTCTGAAACCTTTCCAACGGTATATGGCATTCCTTCTAACTCCCTAGGAATGAGGAGACATGAATTTTTCCATCTGACAACCCAGCCAAAAAATTGAGGTCGACCCGGAAAGTGGGGACATAATTACTATAAATATAGGATGGATTTTCACATTTTTAGTGCAACCAAGCAAGAGATCAAGTCTTAGGTGCGCTAAAAGCATTGGGATGTCTCTTTGGGATCTAGAGGTGTGCAAGAGAAGTCTAAGGGACTTTCTTTGGGTCTTTCTTATTCTCAAGGTATGCTATAAGGTTGTGATGTTGTTGTGAGGTTGATGTTGTCACGTGCACTGCTATGAGGTTGGGATGTTGCCGTCAGTGGATGTTTCCATCAGTGATTACATTTTGGGAGTGATGCTATGAGGCTTGCTAGGGTTTGAAGGATTGTCTGTGGAATGAAGCATGCAGGTGAAGTCAGAAGTTGAGGATATTGAGTTGGTGTCTATACTCGACATAACGGACTGGAAACTGTCCCAAACTGAGCGCTCTGGCCTCTAGGCTCCTCCCGGTAACTGTCAGACTAAAGATCTGACCTCTGAAGCTCTGGATGACATCCCCTGGGGGGTTGTGCACCTCCTAGGCTCTGTGAGTGTGCCCTAGTGATTCCACCGCCGGAATCCAATGATATTTGTCCCAAAATGTGCGCCCTGGCCTCCTCTGTAATGGGTCGGAAGTATTTCCTCTAATCTGATCCGGAACACCCCCTGGAACCCCAAACGTCCCTCCTCAAGAGTTGCGCACATCCTGGTTGTCTGATGCACCTTGGTAGATTCCACCGTCAAAATCTGATGACTAGTAGCTCAAAAGAAGCGCCCTGGCTGATTCTCAACTGGGTCGGAAGGAATCTGCAAGATAAACCATGGTCTCGTGCAGCTACACAAAACCCTCTCTAACCCTTGCGCCCTCACTTGTTGCGCTGCCCAATCACTGCAATAGATCGGAATACTCCTGAACTAGCACAGTGAAATACCTAGATGGTATCTCCGATAGGCTAGGGTGTGTCTTCCAACACCGAAACCAATCTAGGTGGTGGTTTCCTCCAGAAATCCACAAAACAACAAAGAGATCAATTTCCTCCGCTAGAACTCTTCTCAACATCAAATCATAACATAATGAGGAATTAGGTTGAATTCCTCCTTCAATACCTTTCCCGATCTAATTCTCTGTTGACATCACTTAAGCTAGGTGTTTTTCCTCCTAAGGTGAGTGATTAATTAATTAAGTCTCCCCCTCAACACCTTTTTCTTCTATTTCTCCGTTGACTTTAGCTTAAGTGACTTTTCCTGTGCTTTTTGGCTTAATTCATCTTTTAGCCACTAATTCACCCTTGTTTCTCCTCTTGTTCTCTGTTTGTGCCTAACTATAGTCTACGGGAACAGATAGACTACTAAGTCACTCCCTGTTGGCCTACTCTTGGGAATGAGACATCACAGTCCTCCCTTCCCGAGATTGCTTGTCCTCAAGCAACATCAATCCTGGGTGCTGCAATATATGCTCTCCCTCCTGTTGATCGCCTGTTTAGCACAGAGGTCAACTCATTATCATGAAGATTATTCTATGTCAGAGACAGAGATGGTTCTACTGGGTGTTTTATACACCAGCACTTAAATTTTTGTAAAAGGAATTTCCGCACCCCTGCGAGGGTATATAATGTAATAATGTCTGCATGGATCATAGTTAGGTCAGTTACCTTGGATGTTGACATCAGGGGAGTTCCTTTCATCGAGGGTTTTTTATCCTCAGGAGATTAATGTGGCCTAACTAGTCAGGTTAATCTCCCTTGAGTTTTTCCCTCCCAGGCTTCCTCCAAAGTGGTGGAAGGCGCTCTGATGATCTCGTACAATGAGTAACCTCTTAGGATTATTGTAAATGACCATGCTAGGCAGTGTCTGAAGTTTTGCGGAATTCCGTCGAGTCTAGAGTAGTTTTTTTTTTATTAATTAAATTATTTAAAATTTAATTAATTAATTATTTTTGAGCTTAATATTGTAAAAACTTCGTCTTTGGGAGAAAGATAGGGGTATTTGTGCTCAAAATGAATGGAATAGCACTCCCTACACCCACTGGCCAAGTTTCAGCTCAGTCGGACTAATTTTGCTATGCCTTAGTCCACTTAGAGTCAGTTAGGGCAAAAACAGCAATTTTAATTGCTAAGGTGATATTATTAAAATATCACAAGTCATTGTAATTTTTGAGTTTGTGAGTGAGTGTGAGGTGGAAAGTGGCAAGATAAGACCCTCCTAACCTACCCAAACCCTTTCCCACCTTTTCCCAACTTAATTCAACCTATTTACTCACTTTTTGACCATCTTTTCCCTTGCCCTAAGTCAAAATTCGACCCTCACTTAACCAATTCCTAGTTTTACTCTTTGAAACTAGGAAAAAGGCATCCACACATGTGGAGCGCCCCCCTAGACTAACTCTAAACCTAACTATACCCAAAAACCTAACTAAACCACACTCTAACCTCCTAGGAAACCTCACGCCCCCTCTCTTGGGCGCCCCCTCTTAATGGTAGGTTTTTACAAATTACCAAAACCCTAACTAATTGCTAAATCTAGCACGTGGGGCCTCCTAAAGTCACTAGTGCGCCCTTTTAGGATGGTTAGTCAACCATTCTAGTGCCTCCACCTCACCAATACGTTTTTCTCTCTCCCAACCCCTAGTGGGGCGCCCCTCTCTTAGAGATGTGTGCTCTCTCTCTTGATTTGACACTTGGAGTTGATCCAAGTGCCTTCCTTTGGCCTCTAGAGGTATAAAAGGAACCCCTCCCCTCACTTTTTCCTTACCATTCTTTGAGCTACTGTTATGCTACTGAAATCTTGCCATTCTTTCTTGCTCTTGCCATCTTCCACTCACTCATTACTCTTGGGATTTTTGGAGCAACTAGTTGCCCAAGGTTCCATCATATTGGATGAATAAAGAAAGCTTTGGAGGACATCTTGGATCTCTTAGATTAGTCAAGTGATTTTGATCTCATGAGGTGATATTGTTCTTTGCTCATTGTATTGTTCTATATGCTAGCATTCCTTGGCAAATTAGTTTGTTAGCGTAAATCATATAAACACTAGTGCTGCTGATTTATGTACTTGATTGGTTAGATTTAGATCATGAATTAGTTCAGATTTTCATGCTAACCACAATACTATGCTGCTATAGATCTACTTTGTGTTTGAAGTGCAGATTGTCTCACAGGTTGTGGAGTGGAGGAGACTCTAGGAGCAGATTACAACCACTTCCTGCATAAACTTCATGTTTTTCTTGTCATCTAATATTCTTATCATTCCACTTTCATTTTCTGTAGCTATTTTAGCTTTTAGATAGGTCAAAAATCTATTTTTCTTTTCATAATACTTTGCTGGAAATTTTTTGTGCATGCACAGAAATTTCTGAAGATAACATTGGTGTTTTTGCAGCATTTCCAGCAAGCTTTTGCTTGCTGTTTTTGAAGGGCAGCGTCATATTTGGATAGTACAAGCTGCATATAACACCCGGGAGGCTTCTAGGCTTGCTTTTCTTGAGCTTGGGTAACATCTCTCCCTTTCTCCCTTACCTCTTCATAGATTTCTGAAGTTTTCTAAGTAGTTTTTGGGCCCTAGAAGTAGCATTACTTAGATCTAGTCATTCATTTGTTTTGTTTATATCAGCTACCCTCCTTGGTCAATATCGGTAGGCTTGCTACCACCTTGACCATTGTAGTGGTGTTTATTCTTTTATTCTTTCATTCATTAAGTAAAATCAACCTAATGCTTGCTAACACAATCAAGATAGTTCTTGCCTGAGGGGTAGGCCAGCAGCTTGTCCTTCGTTCACATTCAAGAACGCCTCTGATTCACCAGAGTGGCTGGACTCAAAGCCCCCCTTTTCTGTGCAAGTTTGTCTTGGTAGTGGTAGTTCACTTGTCGGCACCTTGGGGGAGTCATCTCCAATGTCGCCCTTGGCTTAAGGAAATCAACTTGTGGTGTTTATCTTGCTTTCCTATTTTGATATATCCTAGATAGATTTACATTTGCAAGCTTAGTTTCCTTTTTCATTGTCCCTCATATGCTCTTCGATCTCATTGCTTATGATTAGATAGCTTCATTGTGTTTACATGTTTTAGATCTACTATCTTTGAAGTTGTTTAACCTATTAAGATTGCATATGATGATGAGGTTCTAAATATTTCTTACTTGCTAAGTTCATTTTATTCACAAGCATTATTCTTAAGGTAACTTAGCATATTTGAAGTGGTTTGTTGTATCTTTGAGGTTATCTTAACATCACTTTAAGCCCACGGTTGGGGTCCCCCTTTGAGTCTCCTTTGCTCACGGCCCAACCACCTTTGAGGTAAGCCTAAAGCCCACGGCCTAAGCTCCCTTAGAGCCCACGGCCCAGCTCCATTTTGTTCACGGCCTAACCCTGTTTTGGTGCATTACCCCACGGCCTAGTTGCACCCTCCTCACGGCCTAGTGCCCTGTTAAACTCTCAGCCTGCCTACATTTACTGCTGAAGCTCACGGCCTTGATACTGTAGGTGATCTTTGTGCCCACGGCCTGTTGACTTCATTGCTGCACAACAACACAAAACAGTTTGGTTAGTAGTTCAAGATCTAACACACATGCTTAAAGTTTAATTGTTTAACACTTTTTGGATACACATGTGATAGTCTTCTTAGATCTTGCTTATATTTGGTAGCTTAATACTTGTGTTAACATTCTAAATATCCTAGTTTCTTAAGCTATCAAACCTAAAACGCTCTCATTGCACATATACATTAGTTGATGCTTAATGATTTAATGCTTACATTTTTAATATATGTGTGATATAAAGTTTACATGAGTTGATGTTTATGGTTCTAACACTTGATTGATTCGTACCTTATTGCTCACATAAACACACTCTTCACACACCTTTAGGCTCACGGCCTCATTTGATTGCTAGCTCATTTGCAAGTTGTGGTTTAATCATCTTATGCTCTAAGGTTTATCTTTCATTTACCTTGCTCACAACTACACTTGGTTTAAATAACATATCATACATTGTGGTTTGTGATTAAGTGAATATACATGCTTATGATACCTTGCTCACACCTATCACACACTTGGATGATGCTCACGGCCTAGCCTAGCTCACGGCCTAATCTTATCTCATATATTTATCTTTGATGCTTATGGATGCAATGATCATGGTTTAGTCTCTCACAAGTTTAAAGTTTAATTGTTTATCATTTGACACATTATGATATAATATCTATGGTCTAAATGTGATGGTTCAATGCTTATATATGTTCATGCTTCAACTTGTTTCTTAAGCTATCTCATTTGATTTCATTGCAAGCACACATTACATCATCCATTTCACATGCTTATGTTTTAAACAATTAAGTGCCTCAAGTTCTATCTTTCATTTCAAGTATCATTATATGCTTTATGTTTCATGGTTATATGATTGATATATCTCACATGTGATGATACATTGATGGTTCAAACATTTGCTTACATTTATTGTCTTATCTTTACATGTGAATGGTGTTATAATCCCTTCATTTTCAAGCACTCGTTTCAGTCACTTTTACTCACGGCCATACGCTAAATCACTAAAACAAAAGTGTCTAAAACTCTATAAAATCAACCCAACACATCTTAAAGACCCACCCGGAGGTCCTAACAACACTTAGCAACATTTTAGGGGTCTTCAACAACTTATTTTGCCATCTAAAACGGGTAAGAGGGCCAGTCTTTGGGGGAAGTGGCGGGGG
>CBVK0102582563.1:0-13457 GCA_900067695.1 Picea abies | reverse complement strand
TGGGGGTAAAAGCCCAGTATCTTGAGCACCGGGCAGTTATTTGGCAGAAGTAGAAGTTGAGACACACACATAGTTAGGGGGTGGGAATCTAAAATATTTAAGAAGAACATTAGTTGCATAGATCACACTTGTACATGTTTGGGAAGTAGATGTTTTGATAGGCCACACATTTGTGATAATCTTATGGTTATATCTTCATCTTGCAACTAATTGTTTTGTCTTTCATGTTGATATGATATATTGGTTCATGCTTCATTGAATATCTTATTAATCAATCTGTTGTGGTGTGGATAAAGCAAGTGATTGAGTATCCCACTTGGGGAGGCATCACTTGTTTTCATCCTTAAGTGCTTTTATGGTTAGATGCCAGTGAAGGCAGTCCAAGTGGAGTAAGTGCCACTTGGGGCATGCTTGGCCCTAGGGTGTGATTTGTTATATCTCTTGTATATCTTGTATTCATTGTATATCTCATTTTGTTGTAACTTGTATAATCTTGTAAGTAACTCTAATTGTGGGGTTTTGGGTAGTTTGATTAAATTTAATTGTAAACTTCTTGTAACGAACCACCTTTACACATAGTTGACCCCATTGCCCAACCTTAGGCACTAGTCCTTAGTCGACTTAGGGAAAGGGCTGACTTTGCATATAGACTTAGGATTAAACTTGCATTGCTGCTTGTCATATTAGGCTAGTTCTCCCTTTGGCCTATAATCAATTGAAATTAACTCCTAGAACATTGTAATTAAAATTAACTTAGTAACTTAGGTACAACCCCCCTTGGCTTCCCTAGGAGTGAGCCTAGACGGAAGAAGTTCCTGTCAAGGTGACAGTGTGGGCAGGAGCTTAGACATTGTGTCTCCGAGGGCACACTAAGTGAGCAGGACTTAGCTCACGTTTGCAAGTGTGCATTAGGACGGCAACACTCCCATTGTGATTCACTGCATTGTAAGTGTTATCGCACAGTTTGTAGTTAGGATAAAAGGCAGATGTAAGAGGCAAACTGGCGTAACATGAACCAATCCCACCCAATGTCACCTCGATGGGAAGGTTCTTTCTGTTTAGGGAGGTAAGGCCCAGGGGTGACGTCCTCGGTGACCTGGGGTTTTGAGAAGGCAAAGGATTGCAAGATAAAAGGTAAATTCCCCCTCACAAGTCACCACCGAGCAGATAGTCCGGCTAATAGCCAATAAAGAGAAGTAAAACCAAAAATAGAGTTGCACCTACCTGAGACAAAGCAACAAGAAACAAATATATGCAAGCTTACTCACTTGGTTAGTACTTCATATAATCAATGACTATCTGATATATATAAGCAATTGGATAATAAATATTGATGAAGTCAATGTTTATAAAATAGCAATGATACACAATGCCATTTCTTCAATAAATGCTAAGAAAATGTTGCATTCAATGTAACAATCAATACTTCATTCAAGTAATGCCCTTAAATAACCATTCAATTGCTCACATGTAGGACGATACCTGCACAAAGAGTTTAATAGCAAGAGATGACGACAACATTTAGTTAGTAGGGTTAGTTTTTAGCTAGGGTTAGAGTAGTTAGGGTTTCATTTCAAAGTATTGAGAGTGGTTTTGATCATAGTACTCAGAAGCTAGGTCTTTGATCAGTGCGTTCCTTGGGTTAATGGAGTCAAAAGGAGGACGCAGAGGCTGAAGGATCAAGGAAGATAGTAAAACTAAGGACGGGAGGGTCAAGCCTTGAAGTGTTGCTATGGCAAGGCCTCAAGGTCAAAACCCTAGGGGAGAGAGGCTCACTTTGGTGTAGGGGAACTAGGATTCAGTGCTCTCTCCCCCTTCCTTAGGTCAATGGCAAAAACGACTAGCTCAAAAAATGGCATAAAACTAAGGCAAGAGGATCTGCAAGGCAACGTGTTGCTATGGCAAGGCTTTACCGACAAACCCTGGAAAATCGGCTCATCAAGGTGTAGGGGAACCAGGCCTTGATGCGTCTTCTTCTTCTTAGCTCATAAAAGTAAAACGGCTAGCAATGAAGAGGGGGAAAAGAGTGTAGCTAAGGCTAGGTTCTTTCTCTCTTCAAATAATGGATGAAAAATCTTGACGGGGACATGAGACAAGGACCTACAATGTGTGCTTGTCACCTAGGGTTTATTCAACAAATTTATAACAAGATATGCAAGAAATAACAATACAACCATTCAATTAAGAAGTTTTGCAGAAATTTACTTACATTTCACCAAGAAATAACATAGCAAACCCTAGTTGTAACACCTTCTATCAAGAGATATGCCAAAAATGCCAATAGAAATCCAAAAATGCCTTCCTTCAACAAGTGTGCCTCACAATTTCAGCCAAAGAACCCAAGTGTAGCGCAAATTTCAGACCTCACTAATGAGTGAGTGAGAGATGATGAAAAAATGAAGGTTTAAACCCTCAATTTATACAAGACCATGACCTAATTTCACTTTTAGGTCATAAAAAGGCCGACAAGGCCAAAATACTAAAAATCATACTATTTTCCATTAAATGATTAAACTTAAACCCTAATCAGGCAATAGAGAGACATCATCCCCTTTCTAGGGTGACGTTAGCCCCTTCTAGGGAAAATGCAACCTCTTGGAGCAAAACGTTAGCCCTCCTTGGGCTTCTCCAAGCTGCCACACGTGCCAATACTACCGTATCTGTCTCCCAAGATGTCCATGCTGTTGGGTGACGTCATGGGCTCCTTGGGAGATGTCTTGGGCCTTCCAAGGCCAACGTCCCTGTGGAGAGGGCTCAACCCCCCTAGGTACAAGTCTGCGCAACTGCCTCTGGTGGATTCTTCTGCTCTTTCCTGGTACAACACTTTGCCCTGTCTCCGCCCCCTGCTGGGGTCTCAACATCCATCGAGTGGGCTCTTCAGCCCCATGGAGGTCTAAACTGATCATCTCCCCATGTGTACCTATCCATCGGTACTTGTTCGTCAGGCATGATTCTGCACATCAACAGCTACGCCCTCCATGGGTTCATAAGTCATAGGGATCACAACAATGTCAATCACATCTCATCATCAATATTATTAAACATGTGCATAAAACCCCTATTACCCAGTTGAATGCTCAAAGACATTATACAAGTCTGTAATACAAGTTTGGGGAAAGTGATAGAGCATCCTATTGGGCTATTGTTCACTGGAAAAGGAAAGTTTTCGGAAAAGACCAAATCCAAGTCATGTAAGTGGGGTGAGGTGGATAACGGATGTCCTGACAAGGGGTGTAGTGGAAGCAAGGAAATGCAGAGCTTTACCTGTGGGTGCCTTTGTAGAAGGCAAGTTGCACCTGTCCTGGATGCAATTTTTTCCAATCCCATTCATGCCTTTATTCTTTTTTCTTTATTCATTTTTTCTTTCAAGAGGCTAATCAAGGGACATTGCCCTGGCGTGGTGACTAGTGGTGGCAATGTTACCCACAAGTACTTTCACAGAAATGAGAAAGCTGGCTCGTGATGAGACCCCCTTTCTCTTGGCCATGCAACCAAGAGCCACTACCCTGGCGTGGTAACCAGCTGCTAGTAGTGTCATACTGCTAGGTACCCATGGACCTAATAGGCTAGCTAGTGATGAGACCCCCTATCCTTTGACTAGGTCTTGTTTTATTATTTTTATTGGGTCCCTCTTGTTTCTTGCTAAGAAGCTTTTTACTGCTTTCTCGGGGATCCCTGGGTGAAGCATCTCGAGGTCTTATTTTTAGGCTTTTATCTTTTCCCAGCTTGCTTTTACCTTCTGGGCCTTTAGCCCCTTCTTCCCACAAGGCAAGGTGCAACCCTTAAATGATTGGCCAACCCAATGCCCGGACAAGTGTAATGGGATAGATGAGCGGGAAGCAAGATGAAAAGGTGGGCATATGACGAGAGCAGACAATGAATTTTCAGAAATCCCCCCAGTGGCGAACCAAAACCTATGGAGGCAGGCTTACTAGGGCATCCTGTCATTCCCCCCAAACATGGTCAAGTGGACAAGTATAAGATCCAAGCATTTGTTAGAAACAAAAGGAATTAAATGCACATATTCAAAGGTTTTGAGGATCAGAGTGACACATACCATGATACCCAGACTCATTACTTCATGGAGCAAGAACCATCTCTGATGCAGGACCAAGCCGAAAATGATGGATGATGTTGTTGCTACTGACAAAGTGGAGGCGCTGAAAGGGAGAAAAGATGGGCCCTCCAGGGTCATGCTCAAGTCGATCTGGCTCTCGGTACTCCATGTTTAGGACCTGTGGGCCTCTAGACATAATCTCCTAGTTATCTCTGAAAGTGGGGGATAACAGTAAGCACCAAGGGTTTTCATCTACTATATTTGCAGGGACTAAAGCATTGAGAACCTCTTGATCATTCTTTGGTCTAAAAACTTGGTTCCCTTTCTGGAGTTGCCCTTTGTAAGGAACCCTAGGGGCTTGTTGTTGAGTTCTTTCTAGGTTGACAATCCTATTCATCATTAGTTCTTGGGTTTTTACCATGCCATCTACAGTCAGTTGTAACTTTTCCAAGCTAGCGCTAATGTCTGAGGTAGGTTCATCATTGCGGACTATCTTAGGTTTAGTATCCATTCTGACTCTTGGGGATGAGAAAGGCTTGACTCTAGATGATGAAAGATTGTCTTCAATTGTTGTAGCTACCTCTTGGGCTTCTTGGATTGTCTTAGGGGCTTTATCTTTGAGGAGATATCCTAGCTGTCTTGTAAAGGCTTTGGTATAAAGGAAGAGAAGGAAACTATTAGACGGATGATGGCTTACTGGGATCTTTTGCATCAGATTTTCAAATTTGTCATGGAATTCTCTAACGGTTTTATTCTCTTGTTTCACGAGGTTATTCAATGTAATGTCCCCACTTTGGGACATCATCACGGTGCAGAGGTTTATGATGACCAGAGTAGCCAGATGGATATTATAGCAAGTAGAGGAGTTATTGAGAGGTATTGTGGGGTCCAACTTGCATTGTTCATCATATTTCATCATTATGAGCCATTCTGCACAGGTTGGCTTTGGTTTCGTTGCATTCCGACAATTTCCATGATTTTGACTATTTTGGGCTATAAGTTAATTAAATTCACTGAGAGGTCATTTTGGGCACATTACTTGGAGGAATCTCTTAGTGTAATAGCTCATTGGAATTGGGAGGACCAACACTACAGGATGGGATCGTGAGAAGTGACGTTCAGTGGCCAGGGAAGCCACAAGGAGAGATAAGGTGTTTTTCAGAGGTAAAAAGGTTAATTAACTAATTAAAGTGATTTAATTAATTAATTAAATATTAATAAAATGAAAGTCACTTCGGAGGGACAAGGTGAGCCAAAAAGTAAAGGAAAGGCAAGGGCCTCCACTCATTCATTCATGTATGATTATGTCACACACCCACTACGACAACTAAGATTTTTCTTTTTCTTTTTGTCTTTTCTTCGAGGAACAGAATCCCCGAATTTCTATGGGGCCTGGCGCAGACCCTCCCTTCCCTTATCCTCCCCCATGTGATCGTTGGCTATGACCACAGGCCTTACCAGAAAGGCGCTTCCGGCATTCGCGATTCGGTGAATCGTGATGCAAGCGTTCCCCTGTTCTTTGTCTTTCGAAATGCCAAAACCCGAAAGGGTCTAACAAATCGTCGACTTGATCAATGGCTCGGATTAAATCCCAACATTCTACCTTTCGGGGTTTCACATACCGGGATTTCGCGTATCGGGATTTCGCAACTTGCGAAGATGAGGGGTTCATACCCTTTGGTTTCCCGGGTGTCGAAACGCCGAAATCCTTTCACAATACACCGCTTCGGGGTTTCACATACCGGGATTTCGCGTATCGGGATTTCACAACTTGCGAAGACGTGGGGTTCATACCATTGGATTTCCCGGGTGTTGAAACGCTGAAATCCTTTCACACTACACCACTTCGGGGTTTCACATACCGGGATTTCGCAACTTGTGAGGACGTGGGGTTCATACCATTGGGTTTCCCGGGTGTCGAAATGCCGAAATCCTTTCACACTACATCGCTTCGGGGTTTCACATACTGGGATTTCACGATGTGCAAAGACGAGGGGTCTCACACCTGGGTTTCCCGGGAGCCGAAACTCTGAAGCCCATTTACACTAAGCTCTTTTTGGGGTTTCGCATGTCGGGATTTCGTGATGTGCGAAGACGAGGGGTCTCGCACCTGGGTTTTCCGGGAGCCAAAACTCTGAAGCCCATTTACACTAAGCTCATTTCGGGGTTTCGCATGTCGGGATTTCGCGATGTGCGAAGACGAGGGGTCTCGCACCTGGGTTTCCCAGGAGCCGAAACTTCAAAGCCAATTTACACTAAGCTCTTTTCGGGGTTTCGTATGTCGGGATTTCGCGATGTGCGAAGACGAGGGGTCTCGCACTTGGGTTTCCCAGGAGCCGAAACTCCGAAGCCCATTTACACTAAGCTTTTTTCAGGGTTTCGCATGTCGGGATTTCGCGATGTGCGAAGACGAGGGGTCTCGCACCTGGGTTTCCCAAGAGTCGAAACTCCGAAGCCCATTTACACTAAGCTCTTTTCGGGGTTTCGCATGTCAGGATTTCGCGATGTGTGAAGACGAGGGGTCTCGCACCTGGGTTTCCTGGGAGCTGAAACTCCGAAGCCCATTTACTTCACGACAGGGGCAAGGTAAACTTGCGGATTTACTACAATGGTAGCCTTTTCAAGGGACTCACTCTGAGTCTGGAATGCGAGGGAACTTTCCCGAAAAAGGTGCCTTTGGGAGGATGAACCAGGGCATAGCACGAGTCAAGTTAGATGGGTCAATCCTCAGGGGAACGGACTCGTATCTTGAACCCATACATTCTATACATTAACCGATTTGTAGTTATATCAGTATAAGCATGCATCCATTATTTCCAATCTAAACACAAGGCAAACACTTCTATACAGAAACTATTTACAAGCGTATAAAAATGAGCATACGATCGTGACATTCAATTCCAAATGCAAGACATAACACTTATCAGAAATTTAAGACGTGGTGTGAATGCTGAGAGGGGTGCTCGTTTCCACCCAACTGTAGGCTCAATGATTCCAACCGGCTTTACCACTAGCCACCCTCGAGCTAGACCACAATGCTTTGAGACTCAGTCTCCTACTCCCAGCTCAACAGAAGTCAAGGACGAAGGTTACTCCCCTTCTCCTCTGTTCATGACTCTCTGTAGTTTCGGAGTTCCTCCGGTTCTCCTTTCGCGATTCCTGTCGCGTTCGCTCCCTCCACTGTCTCCCCCTTCCACACTTTTTTCCTTGCCCTTTTCCTGCGAGGTTGCGTGTGGCGTGAATTTCCCCGTCCGTGGTCAGGTCTGAGAGCTTCTACGGATGGGCGGTTCGCCCCCATCCCCTCATTTACTCTTGAGGAGCCTCCCCACCTACCATCCTGGCGGGTAATTCATTCCGGGGTTAGAGAGTGAGCTTTGGTTTTCGAGCACGTACAAACCAGTATGGTTTTGGTTCGGTGGAAGTTAATGCAGCCATTCCCGGCCCCTTCCACCATCTCTCATTAGCCATCGTGGTCTCTTTCAGTACATCCCCCTCCCAACAATCATGCGACACATATTCATGATATAATTTACATTCATCGACCTTTTATACAAAGGTCTGTCAAATCAAACATTCACATCTTTGAGTTTGCCATAGTTCTTGGCCAATATAGTTATTTTTACAGACTAGGGGAAACAGGGTGTTACAATTCCCTCCCCCTTAAAGGAACATCGTCCTCGATGTTCTATCTATCAATATGACGTGTATGTATAGAAGTAAACAAAATCGGATATACCTGTTTCATGGCATCTTCCATTTCCCATGTAGCCTCATCTGGGCCAAAATGTTTCCACTGCACTTTGACCTGTGCAATGGTTTGGTTCCTGAGCGGGGTTTCCTATCTGTCCAGTATGCATTGAGGTTCTGGTAGGAATTCTCCCTCCGGTTCCACCTGGATCACATACCAGTCAATTATATGATTAGAATCATGTACATATTTCTTCAATAATGAAATATGGAAAACATTATGTGCTTTTACTGTGGGAGGAAGTGCTAGCCTATAGGCTACAGGTCCCACTCTATCTAGGACTTCAAAGGGTCCACAATACCGAGGTGCCAACTTGGCACAAGCTCCCATCTTCAGGGAACTCTTCCTGGGTCTAACTCTGAGATATATGTGGTCTCCCGCCTTGAACTCTCTTGGAGTTCTCTTTTGGTCGGCGTAACTTTTCTGTCGGTTCTGAGCGACCTTTAGATTTTGTTTTATCTGAGTCACTTGTTGTTCCATTTCTTTCAACATGTCGGGTCCAATAGTAACTTTGTTTATGGTATTAATCCAACTGACTGGAGTGTTGCACGACCTACCATAGAGGACTTCGAAAGGACTCATCTTCAGGGATTCTTGGTAGCCGTTGTTGTAGGCGAATTCCACCAGTGGCAGGTAGTCTTCCCACTTTTTGGGTTGATGCATTACATGCATCCTTAGCATGTCTTCTAATATTTGGTTCACTCTTTCTGTTTGTCCATCGGTTTGAGGATGATATGCTGTGCTAAACAACAATTTGGTCTCTAGACCAACCATCAGGGATTTGCAAAAGTTGGAAGTAAATTTCATGTCTCTATCAGACACAATCTCTTTAGGCATACCATGTAGTCTGAATATCTCCTTCATGAATACGTTGGCGATGTCTATTGCCTTGCAAGTCGACTTGATGGGGATAAAATGAGCGGACTTGCTCAATTTATCCACCACTACCATGATGGCGTCATTCTGTTTGGTCGAGGTTGGTAATCTAGTGATGAAATCCATGGAGATGGTTTCCCATTTCCATTCCGGGATTGGTAGACGTTGTAATAATTCTGCTGGGTGTCAATGTTCTACTTTAACTTGTTGGCACTCTATGCATTTGGCTAAGTATTCAACTATGTCTTTCTATCCAGGCCAATAGAATTGTTTCCTGGTGGCCGTGATCATCTTCTGGTATCCTAGATGACCAGTATAGGGTCTTTTATGTAGTTCATCCATTATTAACCTCTTCAAGTCATCACAATCTGGAATATACAATCTGTTTCTGTAAGTTAGCAGACCTCCATCTATCATCTGGTAGCCTTCATACTTTATCCCTGTGGGTTCTTGCTCCAAGTACGAGGTCACAGTCTGGAAGAATGTGTCTGTCTCTTGTGCATTTCTGACTCTTTCCTTGACATCCGTCTCGCAGGTGCTCACCGCTGCCAGGTGAATTGTTTTTATACTTTTGTTAAGGGCATCAACCACCTTATTTTCTTTTCCTTTAATATGTTTGATTTCAAAATCAAACTCGCTAAGGAGGGCCCTCCACCTAGCTTGTCTGGAATTGAGCTTTGGTTGGTCAAACAGATATTGTAATCCACAGTGATCTGTCATAAGTACGAATTTCCTTCCCAGGAGGTATTGCCTCTACATTTTTTAAGGCGTGCACTATGGCGGCTAGCTCTAGATCATGGGTCACATAGTTGACTTCGTGCTCATTCAATTTTCGGGATTCATAGCAGACAACACTTTCTCCTTGCATAAGGACTCCTCCGAGCCCTTCCTTGTAGGCATCTGTGCACACGAGGAAGTCAGCTTCGGGATCGACGATCTTCAACATGGATGCGTGGGTTAGTAGATGTTTTAGGGATTGAAATCTTTCTTCACATTCTTGCATCCACGTGAATTTAGCTTCCTTCTTCTAGAGGGCAGTGATTGGACAACCAATCTTGGAGAATCCTTTTATAAATCTCCTATAGTATCCTGCTAAGCCCATAAAGGACCTGATATCTGAAACGTCCTTTGGGGTAGGCCATTCCATGATAGACCTGATCTTGTCAGGGTCTACTGCTACTCCTTCTTCAGATATGACACGGCCCAAGTAATGTATTTGCTTTTGGAAAAAGTCGCACTTGCTAAATTTGGCATAGAGCTGATGTTCTCTTAGCACTTGAAGTACAAGCCTAAGATGTTCCTCATGTTCCTCTCTATTCTTGGAGTAAATTAATATATTGTCAATAAAAACCAATACAAATTTGTCTAGGAATTTGCTGAGCACATTGTTCATCAAGCACAGAAAAGTGGCAGGGGCATTGGTTAATCCAAATGGTACTACCACAAACTGATAGTGACCATATCTTGTTCTGAAGGTAGTTTTGTGGATGTCTTCACCCTTGATTCAGACTTGATGGTATCCAGATTTCAAGTCAATCTTTGAGAAGATGAAAGCACCTCCCAATTGATCGAACAAGTCATCGATCCTGGGTAAGGGGTACTTGTTCTTTATGGTTACCTTATTGAGTTGTCTATAATCTACGCACAATCGAAGGGTATAGTCTTTTTTTTTCACAAACAGGACTGGTGCTCCCCATGGAGACACGCTGGGCCGGATATAGCCTTTGTCCATCATTTCTTTCAATTGTAATTTAAGCTCAACTAGCTCGGGTGTGCTCATCCTGTAGGGTGTCTTAGACACTGGCACCTCTCCTGGTGCAAGTTCTATCGAGAAGTCAATGTTCCTTCTCGGAGGTAGACCTGGTACCTCTTCTGGAAATACATCTCTATATTCTCTTAGTATGGGATGGTCTTCGAGGCTTGGTTTGTCATTTTCAATTGATTCCAATACCTGTATCGCATATAGTAGACACCCCTTTCTACAATATTTTCTCATTTGAAGAGCTGATATTCGTCTCACCGAGACAGGTTTTTGGATCCCTTGAAGGGTTATCCTTCTTCCTCCTTCACTTACACATTCTAAGGTTTTATGGTAACAGTCCAGTCTGGCTTTATATGTGGCTAGCCAATCCATACCGATCAACAGGTCATACGACCCCAGGGGTAATATATTAAGGGTTGCTTGGGTGGGGAATTCACCCATATTAAATTGGCAGGCTAGTATGACCTCCGCTACCTTTCTTTTGGTGCCAGTGGCTAACTGTACCAACCATGGCTTGGCGTGTTTATGTGGCTGTAATTTACACTTATCAACAGCCTTAGGGGCTATATAACTCAAATTTGAACCAAGGTCGATTAGAATAGACACTAGATGGTTGGTGATCATACCTTCTATCTCCACCACTGAAGCTTGGTGGTCAGCTTGTTTATTATACACGGCTGCATAAATTTGTGGCATACTCCTGGCCACGTCATTGACGGTGGTAGCTTCTTGAACGTTGTAAATTCTCTGACTGTTCTGTTGTCGGTGCGTGCAGTCCCTCAGTAGATGCTCTTCTCCACAACCCCAACATTTCAAGGGTTCTTTCTTTGGGTGATCAATCCTTCCTTGAGTAGATCCAAAATGTTTATTTCTGCTCTGGGAAGGGAAATTCTGCTGGTGTACACTTCGGGTTGGGAAGCTCATCCTTGAGTCCTTTTTATAATTTTTAAATCTTGGAGATTTAAACCCCTTTTTCTGGAATCCCGAACTATTCTTCTGCTTCTAGCCTTCACGAGGTTCTGTCCGATGCCCAAGCTGTTCATAACAATATCTTGCCTTTTGGATAGTGTCTTCTAGGGTCTTTGGCTCATCAAACTCAATCCTGTTCTGATAGTCCTTACGTAGTCCGATGATGAACTATTGCACCTTTGCCTTTTCTGCTTTTATATAGGGTACATACTGCAGCAACTCGAGGAATCTGCTGACATATTCCTCTATGGTGAGTTGCCCCAACTTGAGTTCATAAAATTCTTTAGTCTTTTTGTCGAAATACTTTTTTGACAGATACTTCTTCTTGAAGTATTTCTCAAATCGTTCCCAAGACAAACCCTCTTCGTGAATCCTTTTTACATTCTTAAGGTCTTCCCACCAAATGGAAGCCTTTCCATTCAAGTTGAAGGTGGCCACTCGGGCTTTCAAATTTTCTGAGAAGTCATGGACTCTGAAATACTTCTTTAGTCCAAGCAGCCAAGCCTCCGCTTCCTCTCCCATCTTTATTTCACCATCGAAAGAGGGTGGTTTGACCTTCCTGAATTCTTCGAGATTATGATTCTTGGATTGCTTTCGCTTCTTCCGTTTTCTTCGAGAATAAGAGCTAGTTCTGTTGCTAGAAGATCCCTCCGAGTCGCCAGCTCCCTTTCCAGAGGAATCGTTCGACGCTTGTCCCTTAGCTCTAGGGTGGACCTTTCTCGAGGTACTCTTCCCAGTGTGGCCACTTAAAAGACCACGTTTCTGTATCTCAGGTGGACTTCGACTTTTCTTTGTCTGTCGTTGATCTGCGTGACTTGTGTCAGGTTCATGCTGCAATTGTCTCTATATGTTGGATACTCTGCAGTAAGACTGCATTAATTTCTGTTTGCTTCTCTTGCTCTTTTATCATCCTCTCGTTGTCAACCTTGCAGCTCTGTAGTTCGACCATGAGGCTCCTCACAGTCTCAGCTAGATCTAGAAGGGTCCCTACCGCCCTCCTTTCGTCAGACTCTTCGTCTCTATTGTGGCAGCCATCCCCCACTTCATGGTGAGTCACCATTCTATGCATCTGCAGTTTCCCGCGGTTGATCGTCCGCTCGTGTGCAAAAGAAAAACCCTTGTTGTTAGTCAATATTTATATTCATTCATAACCAACGCATAATTCATATTTTTCACATGCATACACACAATAGGAGTTTTCATTCTTAACTTCGACTTGTGATTAAGGGGGTTAAGATAGAGGGTTACTCCTTTTAAGAGTACTTCAAATGGAGTCTTTGCGCAACCCGTTCATGAGCCCAAGTAGGCCAAGTGTTGTAACCATGCTTTGATACCAATTTGTCACACACACACTACGACAACTAAGATTTTATTTTTCTTTTTGTCTTTTCTTCAAGGAACAGAATCCCCGAATTTCTATGGGGCCTGGTGCAGACCCTTCCTTCCGTTATCCTCCCCCATGTGATCGTTGGCTATGACCACAGTCCTTACCAGAAAGGCGCTTTCGTCTTTCGCGATTCGAGGAATCGCGATGCAAGCATTCCCCTGTTCTCTGTCTTTCGAAATGCCGAAAACCAAAAGGGTCTAATAGATCGTCGACTTGATCAATGGTTCGGATTAAATCCCAACATTCTACCTTTCGGGGTTTCACATACCGGGATTTCATGTATCGGGATTTCGCAACTTGTGAAGATGAGGGGTTCATACCCTTTGGTTTCCTGGGTGCCGAAACGTCGAAATCCTTTCACACTACACCGCTTCGGGGTTTCACATACCGGGATTTCGCGTATCGGGATTTCGCAACTTGCGAAGACGTGGGGTTCATACCATTGGGTTTCCCGGGTGTCGAAACGCCGAAATCCTTTCACACTACATCGCTTCGGGGTTTCACATACCGTGATTTCGCATATCGGGATTTCGCAACTTGCAAAGACGTGGGGTTCATACCATTGGGTTTCCCGGGTGTCGAAACGCCGAAATCCTTTCACACTACATCGCTTCGGGGTTTCATAAACCGGGATTTCACGATGTGCGAAGACGAGGGG
>CBVK0102582556.1:0-19356 GCA_900067695.1 Picea abies | reverse complement strand
TGAACAACTGATTCACCCCCCCCCCTCTCAGTTGTTCTAGTATTTTCAACACCCATATCCTCCACTGTTTCATCTTGCTGAACATTGTGGATGGTTCTCGCTTTATCTTTTCTGTGGGGGAAGTCCTTATACCTATGGTTCCCTTTACAGCCCCAACACTCCATAGGTGGCGTTCTGGGAATTTGGTCACCCACTTCATCCTTCCTGGGCTCTCTGAAAGATGGTTGTCCCTAAGAACTGTTTCTGAAAAAGGGAGGCTTGTTTCCCTTCTACCTTTGCTCTTTCCTAAACTTCTTCTGATCATCCCAAGCATTTTGAAAAGTAGGCCTTTCTCTTAGCTGTTCATATAAGCATTTTTCTCTTCTTATTGTTTCTTCCATAGTCTTAGGATCATCATACTGAATTTTGTCACCAATGGAAGGTGGCAGTCCACTCAGATATCTCTGAATCTTGACAGCCTCTTCTTTGATGAACAAAACATACTTCAGTAGTTCCAAAAACCTTCATTCGTATTCATCGATGGTCATTATGCCCAACTTGAGTTCGAAGAACTCCTTCATCTTTCTATCATAGTACCTTTTGGTAAGGTATTTCTTCTCGAAATAACTCTTGAACTCCTTCCAAGTGATATCTTTCTCTCTGATGTGCTGCACCTGCACAAACTGATCCCACCACATGGATGTTTTTCCCTTTAGTTGATACATCGCAATTCTTCCTTCTGCACGAGGGGAATAATTCTACAGTTGGAAATATTTCATCATGCCTAGCAACCATGTTTCGACATATTCCTCCTTCTTATGTTCTCCATCGAACGTTGGAGGCTTGATCTTGTTCATCTCTCCTTTCAATTCATCCCTTCTAGATGTTCACTGTTTTCTAGCAGGGGACGGACTTGAACTACTGTGCGCTTCCCTACTGGAATGCTTTGGGGAGCGACAATGATGTCTACTACCACTCTTCGATCTTCTTCTTCTCTCAGGGGTCCTGTGAATCTCTGTCTTGCTTGAGCCACTCCCCTTCTCCAACTTCCTTTCTATTCTTTCCAGGCTCTTCAGCATTTTTAAGTTGAATTCTCCCTGCTGATCCTTGACCCTCATGAGCTTTCGGCTATCAGTCCAGCAAGCCTGGGCATCTTTCTGCAATCTTTGAATGAGTTTCATCATATGTCCTTCCTTATCCATCTCTTTTTTGTGCCCATTAGAGTTTGATCCTTCGACTCCCAAGTTGATATCCCTTCCTACCCTTTCGTCCTCTGTTTCGGAAGTAATCTGTACCTTTTCCATTTCGATACTCAACGTAGATTCATGGTTGACCTGACACTCATTGAACTCTACACACACAATGTGCAATCAACCGAAGTTTTTCGGGCCCTTAAACCTTCAAGAAACTTACAACACTCATAAACCAACATGAACAAGAAAAACGTTTCGATTCCATTAAGTTTTTTGAGCTCTGTTTGGCTCTGCAAATTTCGAGACTTCTGGTTTCGGGGTCTCGGTCCACGAGACTCTCATACTCACTTTCGGGTGATAGCTATACTCACTTTCGGGTGATAGCTCCCTCTTTCTCCCTACCCTCATAACCAAAGGCACCTTTCACAACTTCGCGATCTTGCGAGTTCGCGAGTCGAAGACCCTCGACTCTTCTTCCTCCAAACGTTGATACCTAAGATGCGATACGGGTATGGCTCCCTCCTCGCTAGCGCCAGCTACATATAATCATAGGCTAGGGCTAAGTGCTAGCACCTCTCGCAACTCACGAATTCGCGAGTTGGAGTTTTGAGCCCTCATGCTCCTCCTTTGCGAATCCCAAAATCTCGATTTACTTTACCCTCCGGGCCCACATAGCACAACTGTCTCCACATTTACAGTGGCAAGTGGCACCCTTAGGAGGGTCCATGTTATCTATGATGATGTCATCGGGCCCACCATGCTCACTTTTCTTTTGTCCCACTGGCACGTGGTACACAGCCATGTGTCCACATCTATTCCAAGTGAAATCCAACGATTACACTTTTCTCAAATCTACGATGCATATCCTTTCGGCGTTTCGGGGTTTCGGGCATCGGGAGTTCATGCATCGACACCTCTCGAACTTCCATTTGCCGAAATCTCAAAATTATTGTCTACCCCTCCACTTGATCCAACAATCAAGTTCCTATCTTACGATCTACGGTGTAGGTCGTTTCGGAATTTCGGATTTCGCTATTTCGCGACTTGCGAAAACAAGGTTCTTCCCTTTTGGTTTCCCGGGTGTTGAAATGCCATCCAACAGCCACGTGTTCCCCCCGATGGATAGTCCCAATGAATCCAGGGTTTCGTGTATCGTGATTTTCACGTTCCTGTGTAACTCCAAAGGGTTTTTAAACCCTGTGCACGTTTTCCAAATCTGACGGTCACGAGGGTTCTCTTTTCCCCGGAATAGATCCTATGGCTCCAACACTTCTGGTGTGGAGTCCTCTCTCCCTGTGCCCAAATACCACATCATCTGTGGTTTCATAACACTGCTACACCTCCTAATCTTGGTAACATGGTCAAGTAACTCCTTGACACTTAGGAGCATTCAAAGGTTCGAAATTGGTCCTCTAGACACAATTTCTCCTCAAACCCTCGGTCCAAAGACCACTCAACTGGCCCATCTAGTCTCATTGTCGAAACCTTCGCTCTGATACCATACTGTAACACTCTTTCATTTGAAGCTATAATGCCCTGATACCATATTGTAACGCCGCCTTTCCATCATTCGGGTAGGCGCTACTTCGTGGAATAACAATCTCATGCTTAATTATATATATATATATATATGACATGCATTTAAAACAGGTTAAACACATTTAAACTCAGAGTGAGCTTAAGAATTACTGTTATTATAAATAATCAATGGATTTAACATTAATTCATATGCACAACAGAGTACATGATAATTATAAATACACAAACATGCAGTAACATAATTGAAGCATCATCTGGTACTTATCTTTGAAAACGGTGGTAATTCCACCAACCAGGTGCAGGCCTTCCATGAACCTCCCAGCCTTAGACCGCGCTGCTCATCAAGCTCAGCAGTAGGTCACCCTCGAGCTGGGACTAAGCTCCACCCCAAGGCAAGGAATCCTAGGCTAGGCTGAGGTTACAGGGAAAAAACACAGGCACAAGGAAGGAATTCTCTCCCAGGAACCACTCATACTCACTGCCCACAAACTCTCCTTCCCCACATGCCTATTCCACCCGAGGAGTATACACCTTCTCTATCACCTAGACAGTCCTTCGGCTGCTAACCTCCCTTTCCTTGGGTTTCAGCAACAGGCCGGACCGGAATTCTTCGATCTCTGCGGCAGCTACAGGGTTCCTTCCAGGAGCTCTCTCCTTCCTCAACACACTCTCTCACCTGGAGAGAGTCGCTCACAGGTCAAGCAACATGTTCTTCCAACTTCAACCACCTCTATCACCAGGAGAGAGTGTTGTACTACTGGCCAACAAGCCACATAGGGTCAAATACTACACGTCCACCACAGTCAATAGGAATTCAGACACGAACACCCCCGAGCAACAACAGACAGGTGCAACAGCATAACCCAACTTAGCAGGGATGAGACACTTCCATTTTCTCAATCTGGTAGCACGAGATAGACTGACGCTCTGGTTCTCAGGGATGCATGATGAGTTGTTCACATAGGGGTCAAATCAGACTTAATGGTTCACAACCGAAGGGGTGTACCAGCCTTCCAGAAGCAAATATAGACACAGGCCTTTTTGTTTCAGAGCACACGAGGGTATCCCTTTCATAGGTCAGACGGTTTCACGCTCAGACGATCAGGTAGCATGGAGGAGGAACCCCCAACACGGCTCATCTCAGCCATTTTATTTGCATGTGCCTGGGTTGACACTTGTCACCCATGCAACTGCATGCATTCCTTCAGCATGTGTTCCTTCCATTCAGAAGTTGTTTGTCCTTCCCAAAAGAACTTAGGATAAAACATATTATTCACGTGTCTTTTGGAATAATATTAAAATATTATTCCCAAGGACCTAATCCCCATAGGCTTAGCCCCTAGGCTCAACACTTAGTCCCTTTTCCCACCTTCCAGCCCCTAATCCCGTGCCCACTCTGTGGAAGCTTAGTCCCCCACCACTAATTCATCGTGGTCGGTCTGCATGCGGCGGTGTTTATATTTTATTACTGTTCCACATAAATACAAGTACAAAATCGGGCTCTTGGTCTTCAACACTTAGGCTCTCTGGCCTAACAATCACATAAGCCCATTAGCTTATATAAACTCGGCTCACCAGCCTATAAAAAATATTTACAATTAATTTCATCAACAAGATTTACAATAGGGCTCGACCTTGGGGACATTACAATAATGATCATTCAATGGTGACACTTTTGATGTATGTGTATGGAATAATTCTTCTTATGTGTTCATAGATGATTGATTATCCACATAAATTTTTTAGTGAATTATTTATAGAAGATCATCATAAAATATGACAAAGGGAAGTTAGGTATGTTGGTTAAAATGTGCCTTTTTGGGCATGGTAGCTCATCCAATGAAGCTTTCTTTGAATTTCTAGAGAACCTATCCAGACAATCCTACAATTTAGAAATTAATATTTGTGTACATGGGTTTGGGCATAAAGAATAGATGAATCAATTTTGGAATCACAATCACATCTTGTACAATACAAAATTAAACAAACATCTATTACCTTTCAATTCATGTGTACCTTAGCATATTGGAAACAAGTTTTCCATGACTTTATTCCCATCAAGGTTTTCAAGAAGAACAAAGTTGTAGGAAATATGTCCATAAGTAAGGGTTGATGGAAGCTTTTTATCAAAAACTTCTATCCCTTACACAATCTTGGTCTCACTACCATTGGCTTGACTCAACAATGAGCAATAACCCATGATCCTAGATTCTTAAGTAGTTGAAAGGTATACATTTAAAAATAGGGAAGCTAGTGATCAATCGTAGGATGTGCATGTCCATTCTGTTAGGCCTAATGAGTGTTGGATCAATGTTATAATGTGTAACAATAAAACACTATATAAGATCTCATTATTGGAAAAAACTTATGCAATAAACACCCAAATCATACACAAAACTTATGTCCAAAGGAAGAATAGAAAAGAACTTCAAATAAGTCACCGAATAGTTGTAAGCAATATATAAACCCAAAACCTAAAAATTGAAAACCCCATGAAATTCACAATGTTTTTCTCAGGTGCTACCACAAGCCGCAAATTGAACTAAATTATGATGCATTATCACCATTTGGGTTACAATGACTTCCTCTGCACAATAATTAAAACCTTCATTCATTTTTTTAAATCTTAATTTAACACTAGGGATTGGGAACAATCATGAGCATGCAACACCTCTAATGGATAAAACCCTAGAAACTTTTGAAAATTAGAGTTAATGCTCGTACAATACGAGAAAGAGAAAAAACCCATCACACAACCCATCGGGTCATCTCCACTAAAGCCTATTTTATGTATGGATGGAATTGGGGTGAAGGGAAACTTGGCTATGTTGGAATATATAATTCCTACTTAGAGATTTTCCTTCAAATAGACAATTGAACAAGCCAAAGATAGTGACAAGAGCAATGACCACTATGCCCTCGAAGTTGAACTTGTAGAATGAGAGATCGTGACTACATTATTTTAGGTTGGTTTTGAAGGAAGAAGTCTAAACATTTTATAATTTGGAATTTTTCCAACAATTATCACCAGAATCTCGTTATAGAAGAATTTTTGGAATTAAAAACTTTCATTGTTGAATTTTCATTTTTTATTGCAAAATGGATTCAACACCCTCAAAAATCCCTACTGCACCTAGATTGTGCAATCTTAACAATTGATATATGCAATTCCAACAATTCTTCTAAATTTTTAGAGAGATTTTGGGAAAAAATGAAAAAAAAAAGTGCAGATCGTAACATGTTCAAACTATATGAGTTTCAAAGATGTGCTTAGCATGTTTAGACTATGCTGGTTTCAAAGTTGTTCTTTTTTTAAGACTTTGGTTTCTTGGTCGAGGGGCCCAAGGTATTTAGGGTTCTTATTTTTTTTGCTTGTTATATTGATGATGGAGCGAATGAAATTGGGGGCTCTATAAATGAGGAGCCATGATATTCCTTTACACAAAAAATGATGATGCTATGGAGATTTAAGGGAATATGAGGCTATATCCATACTTAGATGATCTTCATGCATATATGAAAACCAAACTCCATAAACTCAATACACAATGAAGAACAAATAATGATCATTTCTTATTCATTGAGTGAGAGAGGAGTGCCTTTTATAGGAAAGCCTTCTCATGGTTACAATAGAAAAAGTTGAAGTGAAAGAAAACTACTAAGTATTACAATAGGAAAAGTTGAGGCTTTTCTTTATTGATCGTTATAATAGAAAAGGATAAACAAGATAAATTTACTAAATATTTTATAAAACTTTCATCCTCATCCTGAGTTGGCGAAGGAAGGCATGCCCCCTTCCTGGTAGCCCAATTCCTCTCAATTTAAACAGAAAGTGTCCCCACTTTCTGCCTCCCAGTTTAATTTTGAGAGCACTGTGGATGCAGTGCAGATTGCCACGACTGCTCAAAAGTTGTAGTGTTGTTGGAATGGAAAGGATTGTTGATGTTGCAAAGACTAGGAGGATGGAGACACATGGCTACCCAGTGAGTGCGGTTGACACTGAGAGGGTGGAGGCACTCGGTTGCTTAGTTTTATGTCGCATAGATGGGAAGGGTGGAGACACCTGGCTTCCCCAAAGTGAAAGAGAACCCTTGTGAACCAGTGAAGAGGAACCTCTGGAGCAAGATAGCGGGTGTTGCAAAATAAGTATTGTGTTGTTGCGAAAGCTAGGAGGAGGTGGTGTCGAGGGATGCAAAAATGAAACTGAAACCAAAAATGTTGAAAGGGAAAAAAAGTGAAAGGAAAATCAGTTCAGGTAGAGGAGTGAACTGCTCTAATACCAATTGATCTGCATGCACATATGAAAATCAGACTCAAACTCAATACATAATGAAGAACAAATAATGACCATTTCTTATTCATTGAGTGAGAGAGGAGTTCCTTTTATAGGCAAGCCTTCTCATGGTTACAATAGAAAAAGATGAAGTGAACGAAAACTACTAAGTATTACAATAGAAAAGTCAAGGCTTTTCTTTATTAACCGTTATAATAGAAAAAGCTAAAACAAGATAAATATACTAAATATTTGATAAAACTTCCTTTTTTTTTACCATGGGAACAACAACCTCCCAAGAGTGTATCCAACAGCCCGCAAGCCAGATATACCAATAACTTGTGACTCAGCAGGGGTCGAGACGTCTCGAGGCCCACCAAAGTGAACCTCTATCCCAGGGGTCGTCTACCCTTCCAGCCTTGTCACAACGGGCCAATATGAGCATCCCCACCCCCCGCCGGTTTTGAACCCGTGACCTCCCCAGAGATAACACATGTTCTTAACCATTGGGCCCACTCAGGTGCTCAAAAGGTGGTGAGCTTGGCTCAGAACGGTTAATCAAACAACGAGCAGCGGCCATGTTCGGGTTCGAGCAAGACATTGATGATTGTATAAGGGAAGCAACCCACTTATGAGAAGTTGGAAGAATTTGCAAGCATTAAAGACAAATGCTTCCAAGAACCTGCAAAAGTGTTGAGGACAAAGAATAATAGTTAGCTGCCAAGTTCCAAAATGAAGAATAACAAAGCCAAGAGGACAGAGTCAAGATGAAACATATACAAACAACAGAACCACATTCATAAACACGTCATAATCGGGTATATCGTATCGACTCGTTCAGGTGGAACAGACAACATTCAAAGGCCAGACGGCAGTCAGTCCGCTATCAGTCCGCTGTCAGTTCGCTATGAGTCCGCTGTCAGTTCGCTATCAGTCCGCTATGAGTCCGCTGTCAGTTCGCTAACGAGTCCGCTAAACCTTTAGGCGTAAGCAGCTAAATAACTGCTGTGCTAGTTTTAAATTCTACATGATTGAACAATTGTAAAAGTTGAACAATTGTAAAAGTGCGGACAAGTCATACAGTCAGTCCGCCATGATGCAGGTATACCGTATCGACTCGTTCAAGTTGAACAAACAACAGAACCACATTCATGAACACGTCATAATCGGGTATATCGTATCGACTGTTCAGGTGGAACAGACAACATTCATGAACACGTCATAATCGTGTATATCGTATCGACTCGTTCAGGTGGAACAGACAACATTCAGTCAGTCCGCTATTAGTCTAGCTTTACCGTATCGCCTCCTTCAAATTGAACAGACAATATTCAAAGGCCGAACCGCAATCATGAACACGTTATAATGGAGCGTGGATAAATATCTCTCAAATCGGCTCATTTTGTTGGTTCTCTTTTTTATTTGATTGGAATTTTTAATTGAATGTAAAACTGCAATTTTAATAATTGCAATATATGATATTAAACAAATTTGAAGGTTTTGAAACTAACTCACATACTTATTGCAATTTGAAACATAGAAACTTCCATTGAAATAATTCATCATCCACCAAATTCTGACGAATATGAAACCATCTCAGTAGTCAACGCCATAATGGAGTATACCGTACGGACTCGTTCAAGTTGAACAGACCGCACTCATGAACACGTTATAATGGGCTTGAGAGTATGGTGTGGCAGCAGGGCAGCTCATTCATTTTGGAATGGGAACTGAAAAGAACATGAGAGAGCAACTCCCACAGATTCTGTCTTGTTTTCTTCTCCTCCTTGTGCTGCTGCTTCTTCAGATAAAGTCCGGCTATGCGGAACACGGAGCTTCCGACACCATAGAGTTGGGCACCTCTCTCACTGGTAATCAGACCAGGATTTCAAAGGGGGGTATCTTTAAATTGGGATTTTTCCATCTCAACCACAACAACGATAAGAAATGGTACGTGGGTATTTGGTATGCCAAGGCGTCACAGCAAACAATCGCTTGGGTGGCCAACGTGGAGCAGCCGCTGGAGAACGCGTCCAGCGTTCTTAATCTCACAGAGGACGGGAATCTTCTCCTGTCTTATGGGAGATCCACCATCTGGTCCTCCAAGGGAAACGGGAAGAAGCCTTCTTCAGCAGTGATAATGAATTCTGGTAACTTGGTCGTGCTGAATGCCGAGAATACCTCTGAAATCATTTGGCAGAGCTTCGACCATCCGGAAAATACATGGTTGCCAGGGATGAAGGTTAGTAACCGCCAGAAGTTGTCGTCGTGGAGGAGCCCTTGGGATCCGAGTCCCGGGCCCTTCGAACTTCTGATGGATCCAAACGGAACCGACCAGTTCGTCCTTATGTGGAAGAATCACACCACATACTGGAAGAGCGGTGTTTGGAACGGCAAATTTTTCAGCAACGTTGCCCTAGGGAAATACTGGTACGATGTTAAATATTTCCATAACAGTTCGTACAAGTATTTCACATTTTCTCTGTGTCAAGGAATCAGGTATCTGTCACGTGTCGTTATGGACAATAAGTCAGGACAAATTCGAGTGTACATTATGCTAGAAAATAAAGAATGGAGCATGGTCTGGCAACAGCCCCTCGATCAATGCGAGGTTTATGCCGTATGCGGGCCTTATGGATCGTGCAACAACAACAATGTTCAGTCCTGCAATTGCGTGCCCGGCTTTGTACCGAAAAACAACCAAGAATGGGAATCTCAGCAGTGGTCAAGTGGCTGTGTTCGGAAGACGCCGTTACGATGCAGGCATGCCGGAAACCGGACCACTACAGACGTGTTTGTAGAATTGAGTGGCAAATCTATGCCCCCTGGAGGGGTTCAGTACAAAGGGCAAAGGCAGTGCAAGGCAGCCTGTCTCAGCAATTGCTCGTGCACCGCATACGCCTATGTTAACGACACTTCGCGGACGTGTGTAATGTGGTTCGGTGAATTGTTAAATCTGTACGATACCTCCAACGCGGTCTCTCTGTTTCTGCGGTTAGATGCCGCTGATGTGCCTCATTCCTCTAATTCCAACAAGAAAGCGACTCTTGCAGGCGTGGTGGGCGGTGTTGTGGGCGGACTGGTTGCTATTCTGGCGTTTGTGTCGCTGTTTCTCTGCTTTTGCAAGCGCCTGGGTTTGTCTGCAGCAAAATACGTGCCCGCTGGGCTTACTGTGTTCACTTACAGAGCGCTGCAGAGTGCAACGAAGAATTTTTCTGAGCGTCTGGGAGGCGGGGGTTTCGGCTCCGTCTTCAAAGGGACTTTAGCGGATGGCTGTCTGGTGGCAGTTAAGAAGTTGGAGGGAATGAGCCAAGGAGAGAAGCAATTTTGCATGGAGGTGAGTACTATTGGAGTGGCACAGCATGTGAATTTGGTTAGACTGCGGGGATTTTGCACAGAGGGCTCCCGAAGACTGTTGGTGTACGAATACATGCCTAATGGCTGCCTCGGCTCCTTCCTATTCAAGAAATCCCCGAGAGATGATCAGCTGCATAATTTGTTGGATTGGAAAACGCGCTTCGGCATCGCGGTGGGAACTGCCCGGGGAATTGCTTACCTGCACGAGAAGTGCAGGGACTGCATTATTCACTGCGATATCAAGCCGGAAAACATCCTCCTGGATTCCAATTTCTGCCCCAAGCTGGCCGATTTCGGGCTGGCGAAGCTCCTGGGCAGAGAGTACAGTAAGGTCCTGACGACCATGAGAGGAACCAGAGGGTACTTGGCCCCCGAGTGGCTTTCAGGTCTGCCCATCACTGTGAAGGCTGACGTCTACAGCTTCGGCATGACATTGCTCGAAATAATTTCGGGGCGAAGGAACATTGACAAGGTCTCGGAATCCGGCGAGCTGTTCTTTCCCGCGTGGGCTGCAACTCAGATCAGCAGCGGAAATGCCATGGAGGTGCTCGACAAAAAAATATTGAACGATGCAGACGCGGGACAAGTAAAGAGGGCTGCCATAGTGGGAGGATGGTGTATCCAGGACGACGAAGACGCGAGGCCGGCGATGAGTAAAGTGGTGCACATATTGGAGGGAATTATAGACGTACCCCCTTTGCCCCCAGTACCCCCCTCTCTCCAGACCTGTGGCGACAGTCTAGTCGTTTTCTTCTGGGACAAAGATGCTTCTGCACAGGCAGGCAACGACAATGGTAATCCCTCCACTCCGCTGTAGAATCTCACGCATTATCGTCTTTGTTATTTATATTTTCATCTAAATGATTTTCCGAATTATCGAACCCTAAGATCCAACCCTAACAAACTTTGTTTATAAAATTGAAAGCTTGAGTTTCACTCGAAGTCGAGTGAAAATGTTCATAAATATGGGAACGAGTTTGACGGAAGCACAAGCTTTGGGTGATTCGTGGAAGACCGTTTAAGTTGCTCTTTTCTTTCATAGTTTCTCATATTTTTGTAAAACAACCACACAAAGTATACTTGTTATACCCATGAAGGTTTCATCCCTCTCCCATCCCATGAGAAAATATCAATCAAATAAATTTGCTCAATATCTTGAGCAAAAGAGTCCGTGGCAACTCTTCCTTATTTTTGGTATATTAAATTATATGGTATATAAAAGGTGAATTAATAGGGGAAGAAATTCAATTGTTCAGTTATATTTATAAAAGTTTTTTATTTTTATTTTTATTTTTTAAATGTCTTAAAATGATTAATAAAGTTTTACATTAAGAATATGGGATTGAATGGATCTAATGGTTAATAACATGTGTTTCTTTTAATAATTAAGAACATGGGTTTCTCCTTAATAAATCATAAGTTCAAATCTAGAGAGATTAAGATATGTATGCCTCTATAGACTTTAGCACTCAAATTAGATTAGAAAAATTAAAACAATTACACTCTTACCTACTACAATGTTTATACAAGACATGATTTTTAAATGGTTGTCATTCTTAAATGTTAAATTGTGATTATTGGCAAGTATTTTTAGCTCATTCCAATTCCCTATTCATAGCACAAAACTTGATCTTAAATGCTTAATTGTGATTATTGGCGAGTATTTTTAGCTCATACGAATTCCTTATTTATCATGGATCTACAATGTGCAAACTATTCTGTGCAATGCAGTCTCAAATATTGTGCGCCACAAAACTCCGTCACTTAACACTCAGGACTTACCACGCAATGGGCAACCTCCTAGAATTTCTACGCGTTGTGATAAAATACTTAAAGTAACAACTTGTTCACTATGTGCTAATCTTTAACACATAAATTCATAAACACAACAGAAGCTCAAAATTACACATAAATTGATCAACAACCAAACTACTTGATGTATATATTAATTCTTGACCCACTGAGTGCAGTTATAGAGTACAATACTGTGATGCGCCTTGGCTCAAACAACATCTTCTGCTGACTTCACGGACACAGAGCTTGTGCTCAGACTTCTTCGACTCCTTAGCTGCTGTTGTTGTTGTTTTCTTCAAGACTATGTTATTTCTACCTCTCTGGATGTGTATATCTCTCGACTAACTAAAGACTCAGACTTATATGGAATATGACTGCGACTTCCTGTAGAAGTAAAACCGACTCAACATTAAAAACGAGCATTAATCCCACTGACTCTCAACTACTTAACTAAACTCAAGAAAGATAAAGACCGGCTCCATTAATTAACTCCCCTTCTTGCCGATTGATAAAACTAAGATTGCGTAGACGTGTGATTTTGAATTTGCAGACTGACTAACAGTTTGACTAATTGACAGTCTGACTGGCTGACTGACTAAAAAATCGATAGAGACGTGAAGAGCTCACCAACTTTTAATTATTATTTCCAACACTCCCATTTAATTTCAAGTAGGTGGGATTACAAAAAATTTACATCAAAAATTGAATTTATATTTTACTGTCACTCATTTGTTACTGTGCAGACTCCTAGACTACTACACAGATGTTGAAATGCATCTCTTGCTAAATCTTTTGTGAAAATATCTGCGACTTGTTCTTTTGACCTGCAAAACTCTAAACAAATCTCTTTGTTATTCAATAATTCTCTGATAAAATGATACCTTGTTTGATAACACGATGACTGAATTGTTGTCACAAAATATTGTTGTTGGTTCATGTTGTTCCTGCAACAAATCCTTCAACATTCTTCTCATCCAAACTGCTTGACAAGTTGTGCTTGTTGTTGTGACGCACTCTGCTTTTGCTGAAGAAAGAGTCATTATGGGTTGCTTCCTTGATGCCTATGATACCATACCTGTTCCAAAATGAAATGTGTACCCAGAGGTACTTTTCCTATCGAATATGTTTCCTCCAAAATCATTGTTAGTGTATCCAATCACTTTAAAATCTTCTGAAGTAGAATATCTCATGCCAAAATCTATTCTTCCATTCACATATCTCAGAATTCTCTTTCCTTCCTTCCAATGTGATTCTTTTGGAGTTTCCATGAAATTTGAGATTAGACTCACTCCATACATAATATCAGGTCTTGTCATTGTTAGATACATAAGACTTCCTACCAATGTTTTAAACATTGTGGGATCCACCTTGGACCCTTCATATTCCTTGCTTAACTTAAATCCTGTTATGACATGTGTTGGGGCTGCTTTGGAATTTATCATATTGAATATTTTCAAAATTTCATGCGCATATTTAGACTATGAGATAAATATACCATTTTTGTACTGGTGAACTTCTATTCCCCAAAAATATCTTATAAGCCCTAAATCATTTCAAATTCATATTTCATGACTACTTAAATTCTTCTATGCCAAAATCACCTGTAAATATCAAATCATCTACATATAAGAAAATAATTAACATATTACCTTGTTGACTTTCTTTGATGTACATTGTTGGCTCACTTTCACTTCTCTAAAATCCATTATGTGTGAGATAGGAATCTATCTAACTGTACCAAGCTCTGGGAGCTTGCTTTAACCCATACACTTCTTTCTTCAACCTATACACCTTGTCTTCTTGTCTAGGAACCTCATAGCCTTGTGGTTGCTCCACATACACTTCTTCTTCTAAATGTTCATTAAAAAATGTTGACTTTACATCCATCTGATAAACTGGCCATCTGTTCTGCGCGGAAATGGCTAAGACAGTTCTAACTGTGTCCATGCATGCAACTGGTGCAAATGTTTCATTGAAATCAATTCTAGGTTGTTTTGTAAAACTTCTTACAACTAACCTTTCCTTGTGCTTTTGCACATTTCCTTCTACATCTTGCTTGGTTTTATATATCCACTTTACACTAATCAATCTTCAGTTACATCTACCAACTTCCATGTCTGATTGTTCTCTATACATCTGATTTCTTCATCCATGGCTTGTGCCCATACATCATCTTTGACAGCTTCTTCAAAAGTTAATGGATCATCTATCTGTGAAAACAGAGAAAAAATTGAAAATGAATTTGTTGTGTCCTCATTATAGATGTCACGCAAACTTCTTGTCCTCCTTGGTAACAAACTTGTTAAAGTCGCATCTAGAGATGTAGAACTACTTGAATTGCTTGCTGATGTTTGTTGCACTCTAGGTGTAGACTACACAGTTGTTGTTCTTATTGGAGTATTTTTCTCTATGATTTGCGTCGTAGTGCCAGGTGTAGAAGGGACTATGCATTGTCCTGTGGTTGGTGATAGAACCACTTCATATCATGTTTCATCATGCTCCATTGCATCAATAATTTTGACTGTCTTTGCTATGCTTCCATCCCATGCTTCATTCTCCATGAAATGAACATCGCGGCTGATTATGACTTTTCTTGCAACAGGATCATACAACTTGTATCCTTTTGTTTCTTCAGAATACCAAAAAAATATACATTTATGTTCTTTGTTGTCCAACTTATTTCATAGCTCATCTAGAATATGTGGGTATGCGACACAACCAAAAACTTTTAAGTTCACCACATTATGCTTCATTCCTATCTAGGCTTCTTGAGGAACTCTATTCTTTACACTTTTTGTCATACATATGTTCATGATGTATAATGTAGTTGCTAATATTTCATCCCAATAATCATTTGACAGATGTTTGGCTTCCAACATACTGCGCGCCATCTCCATGATGGTTCTATTCTTTCTTTCTGCAACACCATTATGTTGTGGTGTATATCGCACAATTAATTACTTGTAGATGCCATGAACTTTACAAAAGTTCTGAAACTCTCTTGAGATGTATTATCCTCCTCTATCAATTCTTAGACACTTGATGTAATAACCACTCTGCTTCTCCACAAGTGATTTAAACCGCTGAAAACAATTTAGTGTGTTTGATTTATGCTTTAAGAAATAAATCCATGTCTTTCTTGAGAAATCATCAATAAATTTCAAAAAATAAGTACTGCCTCCTATAGATGGAGTTTGGATTGGTCCACAAATGTCTGAGTGTATAATTTCCAATGTAGCTTTTTCTCTGTAAGACTTGCCAACTGGAAATGATTCTCTGTGTTTATTTCCAAAGATCCAGCCTTCACATATCCTTTCTGGTTTTTCAATCAATAGTAAGCCTTTTACCATATCTTTTGTGTGTATCAAATTCAAAGCTCCAAAGTTCAAATGTACAAATATGAAATGCCATAACTAGGAATCATCATGTACTTTAGATTGGAATGTTGCCTGCATCTCTACATGACTTTATCCTTTCTTGAAACTACGCGCACTATTTTCTTCATTAGAATTGCACGCACTTTCTGTTGTACATGCAGTATCTAGCTGCACATATTTATCATTACCAACAGTTAGCGCTATATTTTTCTTCTTGGATGGCTTTAATATCAATGGAAAAATCTTGTTACTTTTCATCTGTATTTTTGCAATAAGATGATTGCTTGGATATCTGTTGATAATCATATAATGATTATCTTCCATGTAGATTATGTATCCTTTCTATAACAACTGTCATGTGCTCATCAGATTATGCTTCATACTAGAAACATAATATACATCATGCGTAAATTTATGTTCTCCATGTTTAGTTTACTGCCTTTGCCTAAGACAATGACTTGGATATATGTTCCAAGTGTAATCTTGGTTTGGACTCACTCATCCAAACTAGAAAAAAATTATATGTTTCCTGTCATGTGGTTACTGCATCTTGAATCTAAATACCACATTTCACATGGACTTGCTTGAGCAAAATTGCATTCAACTGGTGATATTATAGGCATTGATTCAATGCGCGTGCCATAAACATAGGATTGGTTTGGTTATTTGCATTGTTTGACTGATCTTGACATTGCTTGTTCTGATTATACTGTCTCTTCTAGCACTCATATGCATAATGTCCATACTTTTTACAGTAATGACACTGAATCTTTGATTTTTCAGTTCTATGACCACTTGACTGACTGGTATTTGGGTTTTGACCTCTTCCATCAGTGTTTCTAGGACTTCTACCGTGTCCACCTCTGACAGAATAGAGTTATCTCTCCCCCTTCTTCTTCCACAAATTATATATGACTGCACGAAAAATTCATTCTCTAATGACATACTTGACCTATTCAATTCGTGTTCATGATTAATGAGGGAATCTTGCATTTCATCTAAACTAAAATGGCTTAGGTCTTTTCTCTCTTCCAAAGTCACAACTAAGGTATCAAATTTAGGAGGAAGACTCCTAAGTACCTTCTAAACAACTTTTCTTTCCTCTATGGTTTCACCATGAGACTTAATTTGATTTATCAAGCCAATAACATGGGTATAAAAGGAATCTACTGAATATGAATCTTTCATTGACATAGTTTCAAAATATCTTCTAAGAATTTGTAGTTTAGAAGTCTTGACTTTATCCATACCTTGATAATATGTTTGTAATATGTCCCATGCTTCCTTGGCTTGCTTTGTGATGAAACTCTTAGGAGTATGCTCTCATGCATGGCTTGATATATGTAAAACATCGCCTTTCCATCCTTCTTTCTTTGATCTTTCAAGACATCCTTCTCACCTTGTGTGAGTGCATTATATGTTGTCTAATATGTTGGTTCCACATATCCATTCTCAACTATCTCCCATACATCTTGGCCTCGGAACAATGACTTCATGGTCAAAGACCATAACTCATCACTTTTCCCTGTAAAAGTGGGAGGTTGCAGATTTGAAGTAGAAGCCATATTTCTCCTTATGAAAGAAATGCTTCTCTTGATAAACCAAATCTGATACCATATCTTGGATTTACAACACGCAGATTATTATGCGCAACACAATCTCAAATACTGCATGCCACAAAAATCTGTCACTGAACACTCAGGACTTACTGCGCAATGGGAAACCTATTGGAATTTTTGCGCACTGTGATAAAATACTTAAAGTAACAATTTCTTCACTATGTGCTAATGTTTAACACATAAATTCATAAACACGACATAAACTAAAAATTACACATAAACTGATCCACAACCAAACTATTTGATGTATATATTAAATCTCAACGTGTACAATATTGTGATGAGCATTGACTCAAACAACTTCTTGGTTGATTTCACAGGAATGAAGCTTGTGTTCAAACTTCTTGGAGTCCTCAGTGGTTGTTGTTGTTGTTCTTTTCTTCAAGACTATGTTCTTTCTACCTCTCTGCATGTGTATATTTCTCAACTAACTAAAGACTTGGACTTATATGGAATACGACTGAGACTTCCTTTAAAAGTAAAATTGACTCAACATTAAAAATGACCATTAATCCGAGTGACTCTCAACTACTTAACTGAACTCAAGAAAAATAAATAGTGGCTCCTTTAATTAAATCCCTTAATTGCGGAATTAATTTGTAGACTAAACAAATAGAGGGAGACATGAAGAGCTCACCTACTTGTAATTACTATTTCTAACAATTTAGAGCACAAAACCTAGGAGATTTTCATTGTGTTTCTTTCTTGTGTAGCTTTAGTGAGGGATGCAAGTATAAGATACTAATCGATAATTGATTTTCTATTATTTTTCAAGTGATGAGTAAATTTTTAAGTTGAAAGTTATTTTTTTCATTTATGAATATATCATTTATATAGAATGTGATTAATTAATGCGATCTAATTCACTCTCATCATTTTTATTGATGGTTGCTTCTATAATAAAAAAAAGTTAAAATAATTTTAAAATGTTAATTATAAATAAATATCAAGAAGGAATGTATAAGTAAATAACAATTTCTTGATGGTTGTTTCTATAATAAAAAAAAAAAGTTAAAATAATTTTAAAATCTTAATTATAAAAAAATATAAAAAAGGAATGTATAAGTAAATCATAATTTCTTAATTAAGAGATTAAAATGTAATTTGATGTAGTATTTGGTTTTATATATGAGATTGAGTCTAAATATTATAAAAAAATGTTTGGAGGTAGTTTTGGCTATGGTGATAAGGGTTTCTTGTGGATATTATCGAGGTTGGAAACATCTTTGAAAATTGTTTTTAATTGACTAGAAATGAGTCTACTTAAAATATAAAGAAACACACTAACATACCAAAACCCAAAGGAATATAGAAGAAATGGAAGTCTTCCCCTTATAAACCACCATAAAATTATTTCAAATTACCATATTTTATTTACAGATGATAATATTAATATATATTAAATTCTTAAAATTATATTAAGAAAAACTATTATATTTGCTAATGTGGAAACACAAATATCATAAGACAATCAATAAATACACAGATAAGAGATTTACATGGCTCACCCAAAAGTTGGGCTACGTCCACCAAGCAGAGGTATCGATTGTCTTATTATTCGAATCAAGGAGATTACAACACGCTCACATTCATCTCACACTCATCCTCCTGTCTGCCTCTACGGACTTACATAAATTTATGTAATCTCATCCATATTCTAACTTGATCGTATTGGTTACAACCAACACCCTAGTATAGGATCTGAAATCCTATTCATGAAAGAATAAGATTTTAAAAAACTACTTACTTTTATAAATCTTTCCCTACTTTTATTTAAAAAAAATAATAATAACACTTTTTAATTTTAAATTTGTTAAAATTTATTTTAAAAGTGTTATTAAATTCCCTTATTATTATTTAACCACATTCCCTTATTATTATTTTGCTATTAAAATAATCACATTTAATTAGGTGATTGTGCTATTATAACAAAAGTTTCACAATTAAACCACATTCAACCAAATTCCCTTCCAGTGCCTCCAGATTGTTTAATTGTTAACTTCTCTTATCAAATACGTTGCGATATGAAAAAAAATTACTTTTTCAGGGAGATTGCTTAAACCTCTGCGGACTTTGCTTATCAAATACACTGCAGTATGAAAAATTTACTTTTTTGTCTCTAGTTTTAGTAATTGGATATGTGGCAATCAAGCTCGAATCTCCTCAGAGTAAAGGAACTTAAATTAAAGACAGAGAGGGAAATGGAGCAGAGCACTCAAGGCTCG
>CBVK0102582542.1:0-16615 GCA_900067695.1 Picea abies | reverse complement strand
AAAAATACCTCACCAAAATCCTCTCTCGAATGGGCTCAAAAGGCCTCTTAGAACATGAGAACCGACAAAATGGTCTTTATTCTATATGATTTCTCTCCACATCCCTGCGTCAAAATCACTATCCCCTGATGGCACACAGTCATGGTTTATGTAGAAAAAGAGTTGGGGGTTGAATCCCAACTTCCCTCCAACATTCTGGTTTGAAAATGGGCTAAAATCCCATCAAATATGGTGTAAAAACCATTAAATAAGGCAAAATATATTCAAAAGATTTTAAAAATATTTAAACTATAGTTAAAACCCATTTTGTGGCAAAAAATGTGGCATGCGCCCCTTTGGAATAGACCTCAGTCACATGGAAGGTGCCCTGGTTGGCAGGGTAGCCCCGTCAACCGAGCGCTTACCCGCTTTTCTCCGCAATACATCGCAACAAAACCAATTTCAACGGCGAGATTAACAAGCCATGCCCCTCCTAATACTTGGTTAGCACAACAATGTTAAGGTTTGGCGTTGAGGAAGTCGCGGGTTCAATCCCACCCTCGATGCCTTTTATTACACCATATCCGGAATATCAACAATAAAACAATTTCCTGTCAATTGTACCAACACACGATTTGGTAGTCCGATCGGTCATGGGTGATTTGTGAAGTCTTGGGCTTGACCGAAGGTCTGGAGATCGATTACTATGGAGTTTTATAACAAAATTTTGAACCGGACCAAATTGGCCTAATCTAGGGAGTTTTATAACAAAATTTTGAACCGGACCAAATTGGCCTAATCTAGGGTGCCACATAGCACCACCGGATTGGGCCACTTGGCGCCCTGCTATTTGACTGCCAATCCCAGTCAAAGGCACAATCAACTACACATTCAACTACCAGTATTGCCACATGTCCTGCCCTGAGCCTGCCACGTCACTGCCACTTGTCATCTGTACACTACCACGTGTCACAACTTGAGCCTGCCATGTCACTGTACGGAATGCCATGTCAACATCTGTACAGTCAAGTCACCTGCCACATCAACCGCTGAAAATGCCAAAACAAGATGACACGTGTTAGCTTCTGGTGCTTCCATCTCAACATCTGTACAATCCATATGACTGACGTCACTATGCCATGTGTCATGCTGACGTACTGCTGTTGTCAACAATATGAACTGTTGACTTTGACTTTTTACATGTTTGGGAAAAACTTCAGACTGCGGTAACTTTTGCATATGGACTTGGATTTTCAATCAGTTTACATCGTCGAAAAGCTTGCGACAAACACTTTGCGATGGTGTAGTTTTCTTGAGCATGGGATAAATTTGATTTTTAATCATGTCGGGATCCTCTTGGATCACCGGGAATTTGAGAATTTAATTTGAAAGATTAGAACAAATATCAAATCCCAATCCGGTCCAACCGAATAATCGGGGTACAAAACCATTGAAGATCAGAAAGGTTAAAGTGAATTATTGAAAAGGAAAATGATCCCAACAAACAGATCACTAGCTCAGCGGGCCATCGGGAGATCGAGACTGAAATTTATTTTGACTTATTAGGGGTTTTATTAGGAGGTTTTCATTGGATCAAGAATAGATCAATCAAGATACCAAATTATAAATAACAAAGGAAATCAAATCATAACAAACTGAAAAAAATGTAAGGGACCCATTATTAATTATTCAATAAGTTAAAATAATGGGTGGTTGTTGTATGGGTCACAGCAAATGGCGACACACTGGAAGAAGTAGTTATCTCTGTTATGAAAATATAGGGATATTACTCACTTTATGGATTAGTCTTGATTAAAAGCTTTCACTTACCAGTTTAAGAGGCATAACACTTGATATATAAAACATAAGTTATTCATTACCAGTACTATGTACTTAACATAACATTTTTAAGAGAGCAAGAAAAATGGGGTTTATTATTTAAAGATGATAAGTTTCTAATCAGTTATGAAATAAAAACATATGCTCAAATCTTTATACAAACCAAATTTTGCATTCATTTGTTCTCCATCTCTCTTAAACCCAACATTGCTTCACTGCCTGCGAGCGTCCATAGCCTCGACGAAGATGCCTTAGTAGCATACAAGAATTTCCCTATTATCACTATGTCAACTTTATATTGTGAAACGAGTGGAGCTCTTATAAAAATATCACTATGTCAACTTTATATTGTGAAACGAGTGGAGCTCTTATAAAAATATTAGATAAGCATTTTCTTGCTAATGAACACTATAATTATTTTTGATATCCGGCAAAATCTCTTTCAAGAGTTGAAGTTATTCACTTGCATTCCATAGTTTGATAGACAACAATAGAGAAAAGCCTTTCAAATTTATAGCTGAGACATGCCTCCTAATGCGCAACCAAAGTGAAGTGAAAAATAACAACAAAAAATGAACAACTCAAAACATAAAAATACGAAGGAAAAGAGAATGTACAATATTTACAAAATGTCAAAAATGACTTAAGAAAAATATTTTTTAAGAATTTGGCCATTCACAAGGAGATTTTCAACTTCCCCGTTTAATGATCGCAGAATACAGGTTGAAGTGCCAAGTTTCGTAGCAATCTGAAATGGTCCTAACCAAAAATGTTGAAATTTCATGTGTTTTTGTTTTTCTTCATGAGATTTGTCCCATTTCAAGACTAGATCACCAATCTAAAAATATTTTTTATCAACTGAATGTTTATCAAACCATCGATTGATTATTGTTTGATGTTCATGTATTTTTTTTTTTTGTTATTTCTCGTTCTTCCTCTATCCTCATTAATGATTGTATTCTCATTTGCATCTTTGAACACGATTCATCTTGGACAGGCTGAGCTAATTTGAGAGAGGGAAGAAAATTATTGGGAGGTAAGATTGATTCTTTCCCATCTTGGACAGGCTGAGCTAATTTGAGTGAGGGAAGAAAATTATTGGGAGGTAAGATTGATTCTTTCCCATAGACAAGGAAATATGGTGAATTTCCCAATGATTTCTTTGGAGTAACCCGGTCCGGCCATAAAGTGTTATGAAGTTGTTTATGCCAATTCCTTTGATGTTCGTGAACAATATTTTTAAGGATTCATATTAATTTTTTTTAGTTGATTTTGCTACACCATTTCCCCGAGGGTAATAATTTGTAGAATATTTAACCGTAATCTCTTTTTCTAAAGCATATTCAGTTAATTTAAGAGATGACAAATAAGATACATTATCAAAAACCAAAGAGTTTGGAACATCAAACCTAAAAATTATGAATTGATTAAGGAAAGAGATAACTTGATCTTCATTGACTTTCAAATTATGAATTGATTAAGGAAAGAGATAACTTGATCTTCATTGACTTTCTTGAAGGTAATGGCCTTTGTCCATCATGTAAAATAATCTGTTGTGGTCACAATGTATTTATGAAGCTATGCAGAATTGGGATTGAACTCCCCAATTATATCTAGGCCCCATTGTTCAAAGGGACCTTCAACTTCAACATGCTACAATGGAAAAGGAGGCTTCTTTTCTTTTCCAGAAGTTGTTTGACACAATTTACATTTCCTTGCATATGAATAAGCACTTATGAACAAAGTCGACCAAAAATATCCATCTATGAGAATTTTATGTACAGTCGGTTCACCACCAAAATGTCTGCTAGTTGGTCCATCATGCAATTGTATTAATACTTTATCTGCATCATATTTTTCAAGACATCTTAGAAGAACATTGTCGTAATTTTTTTTCTAAACAAAACTCCATCAATGAGATGATATTTAGTTGATTTCAACCTTAACGATCTTTTCTTATTTGGTTCTAAGGATTGAGGAGTAGTACCATGATTTAAATAATATTTTATATCATTGTACCATGAAAGTTTAGGTGTCAGAACATACAAAACTTCATTGCTTACCTCGAGTTTGTTTTCCCAACCTTCTTCACTGGTTACCGTATCTTCTTATTTAACTACCAACTTACATAGTTCTTGTCTTCTTACAATCTTTGTTTCTTTGATTTCGAGGTCATATTCTTGGAGCGTTGTCATCTAATTTGCTCTTTTATCCCCTAATTCCTTTTGGATCAACAAATTTATAATCGAGGGGTGTGGCATGATAATCTTTGCATGTGATTTCAACAGATAGGGAAGAAAGTGCTTAACCACTTTTAAAACAACATAAGCCTGTTTATCAATGTCAAGATACTTTAATTCAACCCCTTGCAATCCAAAACTCATGAAAGTTATTGGGATCTCGAAACCTTATGTGTTTTTCTGAGTCAAAACAACTGCATAAGAGGTGTCAGATGCGAAAGTATACAAAATAAATTCTTTGTCAAAATCTGGGCTCATAAGAGTGGGACCTTGAACAATTGCTTCTTTAATATTTTTGAAAGATTCTCTTTCTTTTTCTTTCCACTCAAATGCATAATTCTTTTGTATCGTGTCTTGTAAAGGTTTAACTATTTCAACAATGCTAGGGATAAATCTCCTCACAAAGTTTATTTTTCCTAAGAAGGATTGCATGTTTTTTTTATTATGAGAGAAATAAATTTGTGAAATAGCTCTAGTCCTCACAGGACCTATTATAATCCCAAGTTTTGAAACGATCAAACCCAACAATTTACCTTCTCTTACAACAAAAGTTGTCATCTTTGGATTTAAAGAAATCCCATATCTTCTGCATCGATCAAATATTTGCCTTAAATGATCAATATGCTCACGACTATTTTGAGAATAGACCATACTGTCATCAAAATAAACGACCATTGATTTATTTATTAATCCTTTGAAAGCAATGTCCATGGCCCTTTGAAATGTGGCACCTGCATTGATTAAACCGAAAGACATCTTCATGTATGCATAGGTTCCCTATTTAGCTCTGAAGGTAGTTTTGATATGATGGTTGTGAAAAAAAAATCTGATTATAACCAGAAAAACCATCTAAAAGGGAAAACATTTGATATCTAGCTACTCTGCAGAATTTGTTCCATGGGTGGAACATGGTAGTTATCTTTTTTCGAAGCTTTATTCAAATTCCAGAAGTCAATGCAAATTTTGATGTCCCCGTTCTTTTTACTATTTGGAATTAAATTTGAAACCCACTGTGAATGCCTAACTAGAAAAATAATTTTAGCTTGCAATAATTTCTTCAATTCCTTTTTGACTTGAAGCTCAAGATTGAGGTGAATTTTCCTAAGTTTTTGTTGTACATGCTTAGCATCATTTCTCGTGGGAGTGGCATGTTGGATGATTTTAGTGTCATAGACCTTAAGATCATCGTAATTCCATGCAAAGATGTCCTTACATTCCTTGAAAAGTTTTATAAATGCATTATGCTCAGAGGGAGAGCAATTTATTCCTAGATTAATGTTTTGGGGATTTTGATCAGTTCCTAAATTTATTACTTCATATTGCATTGAGGAACTATTGGTTTTACAATTTGTTTTTATTTTAAATTTATCTTGCAAATCATAATTTTTTTTTCTAAATTTACAATTAATTTTTGGATTTTGTCTTCTGTATTTGACAAATTACCTATAGAAACCTCATTTATTTTCTGATTATGTTAATATTCATCAGTGACAAAGTCTTTGAAGGTTTCTTCTTGTGTAAGGAACTTCAAAATTTGGTCATTGTGGTCAAAGACCCTCCAATTTGTAATGTTGTTTGGCACCGAGGGCCTAAAAATCAATTTAATTGAAAATTTGTCAGGGGAGAAATCTGTCGAAGGAATCAATCGTGAAGCAACATTAGCAAGCAAATCAGCCTTGACATTTAATGCCTGAGGTACAAAGATAATATCAAAAGCTTCAAAATTATCAATCAAATTCAATAACTTGCGTTGGTAGTCCTTAAGGCGATTAGAAACATATTGTATCATATTTTTTTACCTATTTGGTTATGATTTCAGAATCACCAACTACTCTTATTGCTTTTGTTTTAAGATATATTTCTTTTCTGAAGACTTGAATAAGAGCCTCATACTCTACAACATTATTGGTACAATCGAAATCTAACCTACATGCTATCAAATTTTTATTTCTTGAAGGATCTTTGAGAACACATCCAACACTTGCACATTCATTTGATATAAAACCATCAAAACACAAAGTCCAACATTCTTTGTTTTTAACCAAAACAACATTCTCTATGTTTTGATAATCAGATTTAGAAACCTAAGTACAATGTAGGATTTTAGAATGCAGACCATATTCTATAAAGGGTGAGGGTTCTACAAGAAAATTATCGAAGAACAAGTCAATGCAAAAATTTCTCAATATTGAATTTGAAGACATTATAGGATCATTGGGATTGTTTAAATCAATGACAATATATTTCATATGCTTCTCTCGTTCTACCTTTATTTGATTTGGTCGACCATTGAATGGTAACCAGATATGTGACCAACCAATTGAAAAATAACCATGTAATTTTTATGACTAGTCTCTCCTCAAAATCAAACCATATAATTCAGGAATATCGACAACTATGATATCAATAGTTTGATGAACTTTAGGATTTGAAGATAATCTAATTAACACATTTTTTAATTCTCCTAAAACCTTAACATTTAACCTATCCAATTGTACAATTTGAATAGAAGATTTATTGGGCTCTAAATTTATTTTTTTTAACACCGATAAGGGCATGACATTAGATGAAACCCCTGAATCTATTAGACAATTATGTACATTTCTGTTAAAAATTTCAAAGGCCAAAATAAAGAGAGGTGTATGTGAACCAGATCTATCTCGAATTAGAGCAACATTTACATTAGATGAAAGATTTGGAGTTACTTTCTCTTTTTCAGAATTTGATTACAAATCATACATCAAATTATTTTTCTGTTGCGTTGATTTGGTTAACTCATAAAGAGAAATGTTAGATTCGGTCTTTTTCATATCCTATACAAGATCATAATCTAGAAAATCAAATCCAATAGTTGATTTTTTCTGAGAAGAATTCAACTTATTTGAAGAAGTCGATTTCTTGGGAGGAGAAGTAGCACTTGATGTCTCGGAAGTGGAAGGGAGGCCTTTACTTCTAGTTTGAGCTTTACAAATCTCTTCAGATATTTCATCATCATCATCATCATTAATTATTCCATGATTAACATCCCAGATGGCATATATTGATGACTCAATGTTTTGATCTTCCCTTTGCTCTTCTTGACTTACTTATCTCTCATCTTCTTTTCCATTGCAACACAAACTTTAAACCTGTTTATAAATGTTGGACAATTTTTTTTAGAATGATTGGCTTCGTGCACTCTACAATAATGTTCCTGAGCAAAATCTTCAATGTGTGTTTCTTTAGGGGAAGTATTTGGGTTATTGGGGGTTGGAGGATTTCTCCTGGAAGGAGGTTTCCATGGTCTCCTATGTGATGAACTTTCTCTTGAAATTTTTTTTAGATCTACAACATCATTGGAGAGATTTTTAATAAGTCTTTGAAGACTATCCATGTCAACAAATTCTTTATCTTTTTTTATGTTTTGAGGTTATAACTACATTTTGTTTCCTAATAAGTGGAGACGTTATTTTTTCTTCAGCTAGTGCTTTTCCTGCGATACTCATCATTTCCTTTTCCACATCTAGTGTTTCTTCAAAGGTTTCTGCTAAAGTTGTTTTGCCTGCTCTTTTAACAAAAATAGGAATGGAAGATGGTAAGACCGTGGTATAAAATTAAATAATTACATTATCCACATGCCTAGAATCTTGCAGGATTGTATTCATTAACGTCAAGAATCTTTGATTGAAATCTTTAATTTTTTCTTTCATGGCCATTTTGATCCTTGATAGCTCTAAGACCAAAGTTGTTGGGGTCTTGTCCTCACCAAATTTTTTCATGAATGCATTTTCGAAATCATTCCATCTTTTGATTGTTCCTTGTGATAGTGTGAAATACAATGTTGAAGATTTCCTTCAAAAGTGTATGGGAATAGTCGACATACAACATCTTCATGTTGCAGGCCCATTAGGTTTAATGTTAGCATGGATTTACTAACATGATATTCAAAAGATTCCCTATTATAAATATTAAATTTGGGAAGGAATGCATCGCGGTGTTTGGGAAGATAATGAGTGTCACTAGGAACTGCAACAACTCCTGAGGAAAGCTATGGTCTCCTTGGTACTCCAACCATTCTTCTCCTTTGGGGCTACCTTGGACTTCCTAGAGGGGTTTGTCTAGGACTTCCTTGCAGAGAAGGTGGTTTAAGTCCAATAGGAGTGTGAGGTGGACTCTGTGGTGGAGACGGGGACTTACCTGAACTAAGTTGTATTGGGAAATTGATCAATAAATCTTTAGGATCATGAGATCCCCTCGATAGATTTGAAATTTGAGCCAAAGGATTAGGTCCAGGTATGAAACTTATATCACTATCTTTGTCTTTCCTTCATTGTATGCCTCTTTCATGGATTATGAATTCAATATGAGGTTGACCAATTTCTTTACTATGTGTTATGGTTAAAACCCTGGATATTTGCAACCATGGATTAATTACAAAGAATTCTTCAGAAATAGCAAAATCCACCATATTGAGATGTTGAAACAAGGTTATATTGAGATTCTACCTCTTGTGGGTTTTAAATAATATTAGGTGAATTGGACACCAAACATTCTTTAAGAGAAGAAATCCCATTGGTAGACTTAAGGATCCTCTTCGGGGATGATTTTGTACGTGATGATTATGATGACTTGGCACTACGAGATGATATATCAACCATGCATGTCACTCAACTCTCCTTATAGCACCAATTGTTGTCAGGTGGGAAAATTCCCTCCTATAATAGGGGACACCTACCCGATCACAAGGCCTAATTAGACTCATTTTCCTTTGGGATGGTAGTTTCCAACCAATATGTGGGATCACTTTTCCACTCAAGATATTTTCTCTTCAGAAAGAGAATTGATCAATTAAGATTTAATCTAACTTATCCTAGATTTGCATAAAATAAACACCTGACTATTGATCTTATCTCAATTGAGAGCAAAGGCTAATTACACATGTAGATAAAATGATTGATCCTTTAGATCTAGAAGGAATCACTTATCCAAAGAATATTTAAGCAGAATAACTATTGCTACTAGGAATAGATAACAACAGTTATATCTACACTTTATAAGTATAGTTTCAGGAAGAGTTTAAGTTCCTTTTAAAGCATAGTGATGAGAAACAACAGTCTCATAAGCTATCTCCAAAAATAATATTTATTCATATACAACATGTAAGAAATAATCTCATCATATGGATGGTTCTCCTGATAAATATGAGTTTTAATAATAAAACAAGAATATCAAATAAATAAGATATTGATAATTGATAAGCTCTTGGAAGAAATTCTTCAAGTAAATCAATTCTAACCACACATCCATAGATTATCGTTAATCATAAGAATAATCTTAATGATGACTAGTGTATCTCATATTTGATATACAATCGTTTGATAAGTTCAAAGAATATGGAAAGAATTCACATGAGACTAAAAGCAACAAAATTTGCAAATAATCAACAAAAAATCAATTATCACAACTTCACATTACTCAGAAATGAACTCATCAAAGGACAAGGTCTTCAAAATTTAATTCAAACTCATAAAAATAAAATTCTGAGTCTCCGGTCTCCAACCCCTTCTCCATACCTCAAATTACAATAATAGAAATTAAAGATTTGTAAACTAAGGACAATTTCCTCTTTTGCTTCCACTGACTTGTATAGGTGTCAACTTCGTTTACTAGTTGATATCATAGAGAGATATCCTCCTCGCTAGTTGCATTTTCTTTGTTGACTTTTCTTTCTTGTTCTCGAATGTGAGATTGTCATTAGGTAAATTTTTCTAACATTGGTGAAACCAAAGGTGGGTGAGGAATGTCTCCGTTCAACTCACATCGATGGAGCCTCTTTGCGATTTCTTCATGTTCCGATTTAAACTTTGACAAGAAAACATTAATGAAATCAAGGCATTATGTTGGTCAGGTGATAAAGTCATTGACAACTTCCATGGTCTAGAAATTTAGTTGTGCGATCCCATCTGCTCCTGAGCTTTTATGTTGATTCACATCTATAAGACAATTTGAAAAGGGTACTAACTAATCAATAAACATTACATGAGGGATTTCATGATCTTCAATGATGTCTAGAGCTATAACCCAAAGATCTGAATAGTTATGGCTAGTTTCTTTGATTAAATCATGTGAAAGCATATGATTAATATGCCAAGAATCCCATGAAGCTTGTATTTGTATTTTCTCTTCTTCAATAATAAGAGAGAAATATTTAGGTAAATTGATCCCTTTTGTTTCCCATGTTTTGAATTAATGAAAGGATCTTTGAGCTGCTTTCTATTTCTCAAACCATGTTTGAGATTTTGTAGTTAATTGTAGCAGCGAATCATGCCATCTCTTGATCTCATTCAGCTTGGTATAGAACAACACTTGAAGAGACTCTAACTTGTTACTCATCTCCACTGCTTATTTTTTCATTGATTTTGAATTCATTTGTTTGATTTTCAATTCATTTAATTGAGATACCAGAATATCAACATGGTTTTCATGGATTCTGCTCATCTCTCTCTTCTCATCTAGAAGAGAAACTAGTTGGCTGGCATGTTCTGATTTGATATCATATGTTCTATCCCTGAGTTGTTTAATGGTATCGAAAGACATCTTGTTCTCTTTTGTGAGATGGTCAATTTGATCTTTATGTTATTTTGACATGGTAGTTTCTTAGGAACTCAATTTTTCATGCAGTTCCAATACCCATTTCTTCTCTTTCCTTAATTGAGTGGAAAGTCTACTCACTGACCATTTATTTGGATCAATGAATACCCCTAAGGCATCAACAACTTTTTTTGCAAATTCTTCTCCATTAAGGTGTTCAACATTCCAAAGCTACACCATTTCTTGTGTGGCCTCTTCATGACGTGGAATATTTCTTTTCTTAGCTATCCTTTTCATGATTGTCTTAGTTGTATCACTGAAAGTATTGATATCAGTGACAAGACAATTTCTTGAATTGGTTGTAGACTATCAAAATCAAGAGATGTAGAAATTAGTTTTCTTGGAATGGAAGTGATTGGAATAGTGTCGATGGCAGAGACTGTTGTAATGGATTTTGACTGAGTGTTCTCACTACTCGTATTAGTACTGCTTTCAACATTTACTTTAGCAGTTTTCACATTGGTCTATGTTGTAGCTTTATCATCATCCTCCTTCACTATTAAATTTTTCTATTGATTTTGCTTGTCCACTTGCATGTCAGTGGTAGAAGTATTCAAATCTTAGTTCGTCTCATATTAAGATTGTTCGTCTTCCTCTTCATCAACATTTATTTTGATACTGCCTTGCTTCTCACCTCTTTCCTTTAAAAATGACTATTGAATTTCCATTCGAGAAATTCTTGCATTTTGGGGATGCCTCTCAGTTCATGAATTTCCTGAGCCACTTCTTGGTAATTCAAAGCTCTCTGGAAAATTATGTCAAATGGGTCATCCTCATGATTATATGCTTTAACATTCTTTACCATGTTGCAGTGTTTCTCGACAAGACCCATTGGGTCATGTCTTTTGAAATTTCCCAGTGCTAACCATATTCCTTCCATTTTCTCTACTACTTTTAGAGCATGTTTTGCATTAAATAAAGAGTAAATTCCTAGTGGAATTGGGAAAAATGGCCATTGTTTTTTTCGACTCTTTGACAGAGAGGCGGCAAGGCCAACACCCATAGTTTGGTATGCAATTTCCCTGAGCACGAATATATCTAGGTCATATATCGGTAAAATATGAGGTGCTCCCTCACATCCATAGATCCTTATGTATGAAAACTATTCATCAACAAAATAATCACCAATTTCTATAATAACATTGATATCTTCTTGAGTGAACTTGGGTGTTGGTTGATTTTTCAGAAGGGGACCAATTCCAATCTAATAAAGGAAATGGGGTGACTGAACATAAAACATCTATCAAATAACCCGACATAAAGAAACCGGGGTAATACCCTGGAGGTGCTTCCTGTGATTTTTTCACCTCTAGCCTCATATTAGCAAAGAGGACGTGGGCCCAATTGAAGACTTCTACTTTGAGAACCTAGTGAATGAGGGGGACCTAACCCAACTTAAACTTAATACAATCCTTTTCAACATAAATGCGATAGAGCATGATAGCTACTGGCATGGGAGGTTTCTTTAGTCTTGGAACATGGAATATCTTGTATGTGATGATTTTAAATGAATTGGGATCATGCCATCATTCTATGATCAAATCACCCATTTGCATATCTTCCTTTTCAACTTCCTTCTCAATGAAACTCTTAATGAAATTATCATCTAAAATGGTATTGGGTGATCCTAATTTATACACATTCGAAATTTATTTTGGTCTAAAAGACCCAACAACTTTTTGAGCAGAATTCAAAATAGTACGCATAGAAACATCGATGTGATAAATGATCCACCGTACCATGTCATAGTAGGGTAGAACTATTGGTCTGGTACCTATCTTGTGTAGGAAATATTTTCCTATATCAGCCAAATCATCAATGTCGGACTCGTACTCATCTGCAAAGTCTCCATCTTCAATAAACTTGTAAATTTCACTCCATTCCATATTGTTGGTGGGTCATGTTTTGAAAGAAGTATTTGAGAAGAATGCAAAAATCATGTTCTTCTCAATCTGTTCTTCTTTGTCCTTCTGTTGTTTTGCTTTGCCTTTCCTGGTCATCTTGTCATCAATTGTACCTACATAAAGGTGAGAATTGAAAATAAATAAACTTTGGTTTGCCAATTCCATCAATAATTCAAACAATGAGACTAACTAGAAGAAGAAACCGAGAAGAGATCTGTGTCTTAAGACCCTAGAACTTATACAGTTGAAATTACTTATCATACCCAAAGACACCGTGTGAATTAATAATAGAGTGCAAGGTAATGTTATGCATAAAATCATGTTTTTTAATGGTTCTTAACACATCTCCCAATGCTTCAATAAATTTATTTAATTCACCTCACCCTTAATTCATTGTTTTGAAATTTATTTAATTCACCTCACCCTTAATCGTCGGAGCTGTTAATGGAGAAAAGATAGTTTATTTTTTTAAGTGCGGGGAAACATTTGTAACCGGGCACCGACTCACTCGAGATCTATTAGATTTTATAAATTTCAAAACAATGGTAAGACTCAGGTCGGTTAAATTATGTTAAGCAGTCTTCTTATCTAACATAATCTTCTAATTAACCGCACTACTAGGGTACTAGGAGACCGAGCTTATTAATTTTGAACATAACAAAATGCATGGGGAATCACAGTTCGGTCTAACTATTTCACCGGCTCACTCGCTCACCAGGAGATCAGGGCACTAGGAAATCAAGAGATTAATTTGAAAGATTAGAACAAAGAGCAAATCCTTATCCAGTCCAACCGGATAACCGGGGCACCAGACCACCAAAGATCGGAAAAGTTAAAGTGAAGTACTGAAAAGAAAAATGATCTTGACCACCAGATCATCGGTTCACCGGGCCACCAAGAGATTGGGACTGAAATTTATTTTGATTTTATTAGGAGTTTTGTTAGGAATTTTTCATTGGATCAAGAATAGATCAATCAAGATACCAAATGATAAATAACAAAGAAAGTCAAATCATAACAAACTGGAAAATTATAAGGGACCCATTATTATTTATTCAAGAATTTAAAATAATAAGGGACCCTCAAAGAAGACCTGTTACACCTCAGATTCTTTGCAGTGTACCCCACATTTTTTCACAAGATGTGACCACTCTGATGAGCCCAAAGTGAGATGATTTATTTGTATGTGGTCATGATGGCATAATTGATGTACACATGTTGGTTAGTTGGTTTCCCATATCTTTTTAGGTGGACGATCATGACACATCCTTTTAGTACCCATTCTTAGGTTGCTTGGTTTCATTACTTCAAACGACTATGCCTTGGAGGTGGCAACTCCCTCCAAGTCAGGCATTTATGTCTTGGGTAGGTACATGGGCATTCTAAGGTGAATATACTAGGATACATGATTTACAGGGCCCTAACTATTCACTTATTCTTTTTGCTATGTAAAGGTGATTGTGCTTTGTAAGAGTTGTCACACCCATGGTTTAACGCACCTATTTTACCCCACATGAAGCATGTCTTTCTTATGTATGTACCGCACTTTAGTCATGCCCCCTTGGAGATTATTCTACACAAGATTGTCCAGTTTCACATTTCCTAAGGTAGTATCACAGTTCTCAAGGATGTCACATTTTTTGAGGCTTTGGTCACACTCTCTGAGGCACAGATGAGTTATTTGCATCCACATGGACACCCTCTACACAAGCCTTGTGAAAGATGCTAGAATGATCCCCTATTTTGGCTCATTTTGGAGGTGTTTTCACTTACCAAAGAGGGATGACCCTCACATGGGGCACTTCATGATGGCATTGGAATTTATTTGAGCCAATTTGATGATGTGGAGGTCACTTAAGTGAATTTACACCTCAAGGATATGATATGGTACTCACTCATGATGATGTGGATGGATTTTTTATCACCTTTTGAAGACTTGATAGTCCAAATGGAGGAGTCATACACTTTTAGAGGGTTTATTTAGACTTTGGGAGAGGTTGTTCCCCACTTTAAGGGTGAACATTGGAGCTAGAGTGGCCAAGGATTATTCCTTGCCACGTTTTGAGGCCTCCCAAGTCAAATGTAGATGGAACGTTGCACCCTAAGGGAAAATCATCCCTCCTAGAAGGATGCGGTCACCTCTTTGTGAGGGTTTTATGCATTTAAAATATCATTTCATTGTATTTTGACTTAGTTTCCAAGTTAAGTGGATGACAAGTAACTTTTATTTTATTTTCTTAACCTAGATTTAGGGAATAAAGAATGGGAAGAATTTGTTAGCCTCATCTATAAATATATGCCCTCCTCTCATTCAAAGTTGTTGTGAATTGTTGGAGATCATTTCAAGCCATTAATAGAAGATATTTTACTTGGTGTTTCTAGGTGTCAATTCTTGGAGCTCTTTCTTTCTTGGTTATTCTTCTTACTTCAAAGAATATGGTGAATATACAAGACTACTACGAAATACGGTAAGATCGATCCATTGAGGAGTTGCACAACTACTTGGAAGGAGTACATGTAGGGTTTGTATCTCTCCCATCTTCCTTAAAATGATTTGGTAAGTGCTTAGCTCTTGTCTTGATTAGTTTTATGCTCCTTGGCAAGGGTTTTAAGTATTCTTTCCAATATTTTGTTGATCTTGTTGGTGAAGGTTATACCCTTGAGAAAAACCCTTCTTATAGGGCCTTGGTTTTCATTTTTTGTCTTGGTTAGACAAGGGACTGCTATCCTTGAGGCAGTAGTCTCCCACTCTAATCCATAAACATTGAATAACCAATTCTTAGAGAGCATACTTCTTAACCCCATAAGCCTAAGTGGAGATAAGGCACTAAACTTAATTCCCAACAACCAACCACAAAACCCCTAAAAGCTCAAATATTTTCTCTTATGTCATATAAAATATAAAAATACAAAAAAATATAAATGATATATCATCAAAAAAATATTTATTTATTGTCTAGTGCAAAGCTAACAATTTATTTTCATTTTCTAGATATTTTTGTCCAATGGTCAACTATAAATTGTTGATCTTTAACCCCAATAGGGAAAAGTAGCCCCACACATTTGTGCTTAAAGTTTTTATCTCACATTTTGTGGGCTGATTTAAGAGGTTTATTAACTCGGGATATTAAATTGCGACAAATAAAATCATGATTGGACAAACCCTAAAGCTAGTGTTTAACCCTAAAATGTGAAATCTAACCCTACCCTAGTTTATATTTCACTTGTGGATTGTTTATAAAGGATATATAATATTTTCCAATGGTGAAATTGATCTCTTAAGTGCTTCATAGTTGTTTTACATTTTGGAGGATTCTAGTGAAACTTTGGGGGTTCAACACGTCTTTTTGCAAGTTTGAGATATTTGCATGGTTATTATTCATTTATACTTGCGATCATTCATTTCTGCAATTTTTTTTTTTCAAAAAATGAGAGACACTTCTACACTAAACCTAACAGAGGAGAAGAAGAATTTAATCAAGAACATAAATGACAAAGAAATCACACAGTACACAAAGATTTTACCCTGGAAACCAAAACCAGGAAAACCAACATTCCTTGAGCATTTTGCTCTCTTATTGGCTTATTCAATTTGAATAAAAGGTTATATGTCTAACCTTGGTCCACACCTAAGACACAATCGACATCATACCCTCTTTCCTGCGCAAGAACAACCCTGTAGCCAATTCGACTTACAGTTGCATGACCAGAAACCTCTAAATTACATACTCTTGGCGATTAGCCATTCATCATCTAAAGATTCAAGATTAGCCTTTACGACCTTAAAACATGCCTTTTTATAAGTTTTACAACAGGAAAAACCGTCAAGACTTGGAACCCAAAAACCATTACAGATCCATGCATATCATTGGGTACAAATCCCACAAATCTCGAGATTATGTTATAGTCAACTCCAAGTTGTATTACCATTCGACCTTTAGTTGGTCTTCAGTCGGTCGGCACACATCCGCCTGTCGACCTCTTGTTGGTTGACCTCTTCGACTTGTTGTCAATGCCTTTACC
>CBVK0102582530.1:0-13852 GCA_900067695.1 Picea abies | reverse complement strand
TTAGCATATGGCCCATAAATGTTTAAAATTTTGAAAACCATCCCCAAATCTACATTTCAAATTTCCACGCCTAGGCCAGATTCAAAGCCCCATGTGTTTAACAATTGTATAGATATGATAATCCATCCAACTTCTAGTCCCCCGATCAACCTCTAACATCTATCCCAACAAAACTCCATTTCTTGAATAGGCCTTCTAACAGAGATACAATTGCATCACCACTACCTAGAGTTTCCTGCAAAAGAATAATATCGGGCTGACTGGAGTCCACTAGTCTCTTCAAGGATGATTTTTTGAGGGGTTTACAACACCCTTATAATTGAAAGAGAGGATTTTCATGGGGAAACCCCTATTAGGGCTTTCGATGCTCTAAGTGCCCCCAAAATGGAGAGTTGTTTCCCCACCGCCATGTTCACCAATGCTTGGTTCTGTGCCTTTGAAAAATGTGATTTGCGCCCCCTTCCCTTGTTCCCAGTGGGTGGCACATGATTCATCCCTAAACCATCAACCCTATAGCTAGAATCTAGCGAGCCCGATATAGCTTGGTTCCTGAGATTATCAAATATATCCTCCTCCTTCGTATCCCGAGAGAATTCCGAGTCTTCCAAAAGCCTCATCATAGGGGATGGAGAGGGGGCTTGGGAAAGTGTACATTTGTAAATGGGATAGTTAGAATTAGGCAAGGATGATGTAGGCAAGCTTCCCTGGGAAAAAAGAGATTTTTGAGTGAACCCAATCAAGCTCTCCCCAAAATGAATAATTAATTAATCATAACATTACTAGACTATGGCGAAAAAGAACATATACCCTGAACATGCGAATTTCCTAGTTTTGGGATCATGGCAGAAGAATGGTCCATAAGAGACTTCTCGACATCTTGAGCTAATCTTGTTGAAAGTTTGTCGATAGCTTGGGAGTTTTCCCCGCACTGCTCCTCAGTCAATAGGTCCCCCAACTTCCAAGCTCATATAAAATTCTCGATTCTGCAAACCAATGGGTCCTCTCGATGCTCCCCCATCCACAGGCACCGACATTTTCTCAGCCAACTGTGAATCGACCCCTTCGGGTAGGCCTCTAAAGGGAAAATGAAAATATCCAACAACATGGCCATATTGATGGCATCGTCGACATCTGAAAAGAACTCCCTCTCAGTCCAGTCTTTGCAAGAAAGTGTTGTCTCCCATAACGAGCACCAAATCCTTCGCCAAACCTTCCTTAAGGTTTGAGGAGACCAAAATGCGTGCAACTATGAGTTTGTCAGATTCAAGGAAATACATGCCTGTATCTAGGAAATTACCCATCATATTTCCAATCTCCTTTAAATAAACCCTGGTCCATAACTCCGCAGGGAGATGAGGAAGATGCACCCAAATGAGAAGAACATCTAGTCTCTCCTTTCCTGCATCAAATATTAAAGGCATCCTTTTTTTTTAATAACATGGGGTTTGAGTCAATGTTCCAAGTCATATTCAATGCCCAATCCTCCTCCTCCACTCTCTTAAATTTGAAGAGGAGCCAACCATGAGGCAATAACTAAACCGTTGGCATGTGGCCTAAGGATTTCGTCCAATGAGTAGCTACCCACTCCTTCAGAGATTTTATGTTGAATTGATGACCCTGCACATTCCCCACCACTACGAAGTTTTCCATTTCCACCACCTAGGGAATTTGGATATCTACTCCCAAAACTAATCTGGCCAACTTCCCTCTGGATTTCATACACCTATTTTTTTTGCAATGCGTATTTCCTTGAGTGTATGAACCTAAGGAGTTGACTTCTTCCTTGAGAGAGACTTCTCCTGCTCCAAGCTTTGGGGTTTTACCTACCCCCTCGCTTGCTTCAACCCGATTAGAAACCCTGGAGTGAACCAACAATGAGTTAATGAAACTCGCTAACGCTAGCACATCATTTGCTCCTGGGGGGGTAGAAAATGGGGGAATAACTGGACCACTCCAAAATGATTCATTTAAGTGATCCACTCCAAAATGAGCTTGTACACTCCTAAAACCCAGTGTCACACAAATCACTAGAGAAGGATCCAGAAAAACCTTGATATAATCTACTGAGCCCCCCTTTTCCCTAGCACTTAGATGCCAAAGGGACCTCTGCCCAGGATGAAAGAGGGTAAGAAGATGGGAGAAATTTCGTGTGGTTCCATTGGGATCCAGGAAGCGAGGATCCTGAAGATGGTAGCCTTGAGCCCAAACCAGGAACCAAACCAACCTAAGAAGAGGGTGTCGACTAGAGTGCCCCTCCAAGCCTTAGGAGAGGGAGCGGTTCAAAAGCATACCCCATAAAGTAGTGGCCTGTCGCTGACACTCCATAGTTGAATCCTAAAAAGTCGCGCAATGTGGCCACTTGTGAGACCACCTGTCTGCCAGCTGGCTCCACCCAAATATCCAATCCCACCAACAATTCAGGGGACTAGTCAACCAACTTCTCCTCAATTCCCATGGAAACTTCAAAAGATTCAATAGTAACCGCCTAACTGAAACTTTCATGTCGCGCACTAGAGACTGAATAATGACTCCAAGAGACTGCAAGTGACCGCAACAAGAACTTCTGTCCTAGGGTTTACACAAACCCTATCTTGAGCTCCACCCTTCAGTATCATAAGAAAGTGTGTATTACCTGCTATAGAAGATCATATACAAACAAATAGTATGTTGATAATAGAGTTGCCATCAGAAATCATGAATCAATTGTGTGAGAATAAATGAGTTTTCTCAAGAAGTGTTCATTATTTACTTTATTATGTTTTATTTATTTTATGTATATAACAAATAATGTCTTTTCCTTGTCTTGCTTGGCACATTCACTCACGTTATTTGATTCTCATGCATATATTTAATATGATTTTGACTCATTGTTCACCCTTTATTGTCTTGCTAGCATCGTTTTGTTCTAATGGTATTATCCATTGAACTTGGTTCGACCCATACTCATGATTGTTCTATGTTATTCCTTGTGCCTTTAGGTTGGATATTGGTAAAGTTGCATACATTTATGTTCACAATCTCATACCTAAATTTTGTCACGCCATCATGCCATAGTCCATGGCTTAATATCGAAGTCCTTTTAGCCTAGCTTATTACTATATATGGCATTGAGTGATCTTGCTTTACCCACATTCATAACACATGTATTATTGGTGTGTTTTCAAAAGATTATTAAGCCATTGTTTTGGAGTATTGAGACCATGCATTGGAGTTTTTTTATTCAAGTGGACTTTGTTTAATATCATGACATCATTTGGCCTTTATTCAACATGCCTTCATTTCAATTGTGTTATGCCTCATTCATATGCTTACCTTGATATAACGTTGCAACTCATCTAATCTCGTTAAATTTTGAACAAATACAATCAAAATTTGAGTTGTCGATGCAAACTCTTGCATGCTAGTTAGACCCTTGATCCTCTCCCTCACTTGTACCTAGCTTTAACCTGTCTAGTTTCCCATAGCTTATGAGTTTGATTGCATGCAGTGACTCGGGTGATTACACTTGTATTCTTGCAATATTCATTTGACTGCCTATTCTTTGGTTGCTTACATAGTAACAAGGGATGGCATATTTTCATGGCCACCTGCTTATGAATACATAATATTTTGGGGAGGAGTCCCTTCTCGAGGTTGAAGGAGAGGAAGAGAGAATAACCAAAACATTTGGAGAGGAGGGAGGAGATTTAGTTTTTAGTTTTTTGTACACTTTGATACAGATTATGAAGATTTTGTGCACTTAGCACACATTGGTCACTCATACTTAGGTGATCAACTTGAAGGGCTACCTCCTCTCTTGCCTTTTCCTTTACCCTTTGGATATCTAGTTTTGCTTCTGCACACGATGATAGACAAACATACTCAATGGCAATGGTCATGGTGATACATTATTTTGTATATTGAGAATTGTTTAACTATTATTTTGGTTTATGGGTAAGTTTGTTCCTATTTTTGGTACTTGAAGAGTTTGTATCCACATGCCTGCTTTTATAATGCTAATTTGGTTCACATTATGAGGTTGATGACATGATGATATTGTATATGTAATTTCCTTGGGCATGCATATGTGGGCATCATTGATGCATAGTTATGGAAATGATAAAGTATAATATTATTTTATTATTCATGCCATCTCAATGTTATGGTTACTTTATTTTTATTATAAGGTGAAGCCATAAGGAGTTTAATGCCTAATGGAAATGGACGTACAATAGGTATATTATGGGTGTCACAAGGTGTGCAAGCTTCAAGAGCTCACACCATAATAGCTCTGGTTTAAGTTGCATTTGATGGTGGGTACTATTTTATTTGAGTCTTTCCCTCATCCATGAACCTTTGAATATTATGTTTTATTTTTGGCCTTTTACTCTAAGAGCCATTATTATTATTATTATTTATTTTATCCCAAAGTAGTGAGTAACCATTTTTGTCCTCCAAATCACTACAAGGTGAAAAGCTGGAGGGACACAAAACATAAGCACAAACTATGCCAAAGCTCTACTAGTTTTGTAATGTCCCCAATTTTGGACATTATTATATTACAGAGTGTTATGTTGACCAGAATAGCCAGATGGGTGTGACAGCGAGTTCAAGAGGTATTGAGGGGTTTTATTGGGTCCGACTTACATCGTTCATCATCAAGATCCATTCCGCACAGCTTGGCTTTGGTTCCGTTGCATTTTGACGATTTCTGTAATTTTGAGTTATTTTGGGTTATAACTTAATTAAATTCACCAAGAAGGTCGTATTAGGCATAATACTTGGAGAAACCTCTTAGTGTAATAACTCATCAGAATCGAGAGAAATAGCACTACGAGATAAGATGATGAGAAGCGACTTTCAGTGGTCGGAGAAGCCATAAGGAGGGATAAATCATTTTTTAGAGGTAAAATGGTTAATTAATCAATTAAAGTGATTTAATTAAGGAATAATAAAATAAAGTAAATGTCACTTGGAGAGAAAACAAGGGGTATAAAAGAGGGGTAGGGGCCTCTATTCTCGCATTATGTTGTTTATCATTTTGATGTTTGGCTTCTTGTTAGAGAGCCCATGCACTTGGGGGTTTTGAGGGTTTTGACTGAACAAACCGGGGGTTTTGAGGGTTTTGACTGAACAAACCCTAGAGATCAGCTCGATGGCGAAATATCCTACCCAACCTGATCCAAGCTTGGTCAAAGAGGTGAAAGATTCCTCCCTCACCATTCTACATCAGTTCTATCTCAGCCAAAGGTGGATTCTACAACAACTACAGGTTCAGAGAGAGGAGGTGTGCATCTGTAGGGGTTTCCAGCTGGAGGATGCACTTGATGATCTAGTTCTATTTGATTTGGAGAGGTGGAGGGGTTTCAGAGGTCCAAACGCATTTGGACTTGGTTATTGGGCCTAGGGTGGCTTCCTTATCCATTTTGGAGGACTTCTATCCATGAGATCTTTATTTGTGAGCTAGCACGAGTTCTACAGGAGGAGGGCGCATGGCAGAAAGGGGATGTATTCATCTGAAGGGTCTAAACACCTCCGATCAACAGGAAATCCAACCAAGGGTTTCTTGGTGGTCTGATCTATAGTTTGGTATCTTTCTTAGAGGATTTGGAGGTCATCTTCAAGGTGGCCGAAATATTAGTCTTCTACAGCCACGGGGGGCATATTAAGCTAGAGAGGACACCACTTGACAACTAGGAATTGAGTTGGATCATCCAAGCTTTTGGTAGTTCACTTGGAGGACTCTTAGGAGATCATATCCTCATCATTCCATTATACTTTGGAGGCACTATCAACCACATGCATCATTCTTCTATGTATATTCCAGATCTGCTCCATTTTGTATGAGGACAACCATTATGATAAATAAAACTTAGATCTGAGGTATTTGTGGTTATTTCTTGTGTTGTTGATCTTGTATCATGTTGAAGTATATTCCATTGCTATATCTTCTTTAATCGTTGGTTGCAAACACACATTAAACAATCATTAGAAACCCTAGCGCAACTCAAGAGACATAAATCTGCAAAGTGTTTGACAAAATACCACAACCATAAATTATATAAAACCCAACAAAACTTAATGTTCCTATCACTTCTGGTTGGGAAATTTACAAGTTTGCATCAATATTTATCAATATTCACTTCCATTCTTACTATTTTGATGATCTAATAGTGTTGGTTACGAGTAGGAGTCTTTTCCAGAAGTTCAAGCACTAAGTTGGTGCATTATTCTCTTGTTCACATTGAGGTATATTGAGTTTTGCTTGTTGCAATTTATTGTTTTAATACATATTTGCTATTATCTAATGGCTTAAAATGGCTTGCATAATTCTTATAGTAATAACTCAAGGGGTTCATTACCTTTCTTGAAGTCATGATTGCTTTTTCCAATAAGTTGACTTTAATTTATGTTTTTGTCCTTGCACAGTCACCAAAAACTTTAGGACAAGCTAGTCCTCCAAGGTCTTTCTTGAAGTCATGATTGCTTTTTCCTATAAGTTGACTTTAATTTATGTTTTTTTCCTTCTACAGTCACCAAAAACTTTAGGACAAGATAGTCCTCCAAGGCTTAGCTTCAACAGAAATTGCTAGCGGTGCTTATTCTTTGAGCATAATTAAATAATGATCTTGTAATAAAAACTCAAATTTTTGTCACACTACTTGCATTTGTGCATCTTTTGCTACTTCTTCGAGTGCAATTTAACCGTAGTTGCATTTTGCTTATTTAGCTTTTTCCTTTTTGTTTAGTGAAGGATCATCTTGCAAAAAAAAATTGAATTGGGTCATACTACTCATATTTGTCTGTCTTTTGCTAGTTCTTCGAGTGGAATTTTATTGTAATTACATTTTGCTTATATAGCTTTTCCCTTTTCATCAAGTGTTCAAACTTTTTGTCTTTGGAATATGTTTATGTGTTTTCTTTCAGTTTTTATTTATATATTGCCTTTAGTTAGATCTTTAGCTATTGCAATAGAACAAGAAACATGGAAGCATAAACACTGTTTTACTTTGACATTAGTTTCATTTTGTATATTAGTTTCTTTTTCATATTTTGTTTGCTTTCATGTTCTCCTACAAAACACAAAATACAAAAACATATAAGTGCAAAAAACATAAAACATACATTAGAAGGAGTTTACTTAATCTTTAAAATCTATTTATCCTTCCTCCTACTCACTCTTACGTTAGTACCCCTTGTGAGGAAAGCATAAAAGAAGTCGATGACCTTAAGGGCTATAATCACAAATTCCAATCCCACATAACCTCTTGTCTAACCAACAAGAATAAATGATAATTGATGCTCGAGTATATGGTTTTAGTCATCAACACTAGAATAGCCTCAAAGCTAAGCCATTTATAATTGAAAGTAGGCATGTACTTGGTGAAGGCTATAATTAATCTCGCCACTAGACATGAATTGATTGCAAACCAAACTTAAGGAAGAGCTCATCCGAAATCAAGTTTTGAAATTGCTCCAAGATAATCCTGTCAAAGTTGGCTAACTTATATAAACACCTTTGAATTTGAAAACAATTTTATATAAAGATAAATGTCCTAAGGGCTTAGCCCCATGGGATAATTGTTGCATCAAGGGTTAAGATCACCTTTGGGTTCCCGCTAATAACACCATACACTCATGAATTACTTGCTACTAAACACAAGGCCAATCCAATGGGCATTTAATTTATTACTTTCTATAAAAAGCACTACGTGTCCCCACTTCTGAGCTTCCAAAATAAATTTGATGTTAGTGCTGATGCTATGGATGTGGATGGTTGTGAGAGCCAATCTACTCCTTATAAGGTGACATGCTTATATCGTAATCATATTTACTTAAAAGCGTTGTGCGTGGCACTTTTTGATCTACTAAAATCGAAAGTCCGAATTAATTTGAGATATTTTGTTCACTTATCTAACAAGCTCTTGTTCACATGTTGTTTGGGTCTCTCATGCTTTCGTTTGCACAGTGGAAATATTGCTATGTGGCCATCAAGGGTTTGATGGGAGGGTTTATGGAAGTGTGAGCAGGAGGATTCCGATTCAAATCGATGGCCGCTCCTCCCCTACCAAGCTGCTCTCCAAATTCATCATCAGCAATTTCATGCTCATATGCCACCACATTGTCTCCACCGAGCTTCATAAACCATCGCAGGGAATCAAGGGATGCTGTTTGTTCTTCACTAAATGCGTGGCAGAAGCACCATTTTCATGGAAATCTCTGTCGATTATTCCCCACTCTCGGGACTACGGGTGGTGTGCATCTCAGAAGGATCTCTTCTTTACAGGCAATTGTTTTTCTTCTTCCTCTATTTGTTTGTTTGATTGATTTCTATTTATATTTTTATTATAAAGTTTCTATATACGATTGTTTTTTTACATATTGGCTCATGGTTGTTAGCATAACCTTATAGTGGGTTTCGCTCTAGATTAATAATTGATAACTATAAAAACTTAATAATATGTTTAATTTCATGGGCTAAGCATCCATTGACCATGTGGGCATAAATATAAAGATCAGTTAAGTTGGATGGATCACATTCAAATAACATAGCTCAATGCATCTACTAAACATATAAAAATTAGATATTTCCCATGAGAACTCAGAACAACCACGTACTCTAATGCCAATATACAAATTGCAAAGGTCGTAATCCCTTATCTTCCAATGATATCAAACGGGTTTGATCAATTTTGATGATATACCAATTTTTTAGGGCAATGATGATGATATACCAATTTTTTAGGGCAATGATCCGTGGGTGGTCCATATCCTTGGGACTTTCACACAGTTTTTATATGAATTTTTCTACCAAAGATTTGAAGCTCGGTCATCCTTACAACAAGTGCTCCAACTTGCCAATAGACCACAGTTTGCCAATAGAACACAGTTCGATGGACAATTTTGATATATATCAAAGTAGATGTAGCTTTTACCACGTTTAACTAGCATTCAAAGGAAACTATCATAAAAGCTTCCTTAATACTTTGACTGCAGGGCATCCATCACCTATCAAGAGAGACAGATGGGACATTGTTGCAGTTATGGCATGTGACCATCCAGCCCAACTTACTAGCCATGATGGCTTACATTAAACAATGCTTCCTTGCAAGAACACACTGGTCCTCAAGGGGGCAAACAAATCACTTTCTTTGAAGGACCCAAACATTGGTGGGGCAATAACAACACCCTGCGTTCATCTACATGTCAAGCCCCTTGTGACTTTAAGTAGCATTAGACCAACGATAGATTCAATTACCTTATCTTCAAATAAATTATATTAATTTTTTTCCGTAAATTAAATTAGAGTAACAACCCGTGAAACCCCTGATGTAAATCCATAGTTGATTTGGGAATTGGAGATAAAATTACGTGTTCTAGTCAAATTCAGTTTGCTGCCTCGTAACAACATTGCCTAACAGAATTCCATGTGAAATGGGCATAAACCAAACAAAACTTTACTCAATTTAACCAGCATATGGAATGACACTTTGTTAGTTTTCGTCAGCTAAGTTAATTGTAATCAAGTTAAAATTGATTGTTTATGGATTTCCTTTTCTAAGCAATACTTTCCTTTCGGCTATGTGTTGCATAACTATTTATCTTGGCCAGTAGTTGGACCTCCCAATATCTTCATCTCATGTGTCCTACGTGAGGATTCTTATGTTGGGCCTTCCACTATTTTAATCTATTCTATTTAAAGAGATATTCTATGCATACGCCTAGGCTCAATTTATAAGAGCTGGAGAGGCAGCGAGGGTTCATCGTCGTTTATTGGCTCGAGTCCTCTTCTTTTTACATACAGTATGAGTCATTTCATATTGATGCAATTGAGAGAATTGGTGATTGAGAATCGGAGGTCACTTCCATGGAATTCATGTGACCTTGTCCCTGAATTTGATAGGAAAGCAAAGCGTCGAGGATGAATAGTTCATACACTTCAGTGCTTTCAGTATGGAACTATTGTATTCAGACTCAGACTCTGTAGTAGCAACTCTGGAAATACATGTAATATTCTGTTGGCAACCAGTTTCTAATACTTATTTGTTTATGAGTTCGATTGAAAGTTTCTGAGTTGATTGGCCTCAGGTGTCTCGCCTGCCCAATCAGCTTTCTTCTTTTGTTTCGATCCCTTACCCACTGGATTTAAGAGACTGGTCACACACAAGTTTGAGAGAAATTTTATTGCTCTTTTGTGAGTTTTTACACGCAGATCTGAGGTGTTAGAGAACAGATTGGCTTAGAAATCGATGGAGATTGATAAAACTATGTTTTTTTCATTTTTAGCTTTCTGTCTCATCAATTTCTTAGCAGAAATCAGGTTCAAATCTCGATTTATAAACTGATGTAGATCCATCTTAACCATTTTAACTTTAGATCTATGAAGCACTTCTAGAGATAAAAAAATTATGATACAAATATCTCGGTTCTTAAAACATCATGAATTAAGAAAGGTGTCAAACAGATTCCCTTATTTGATTTCTATAGTAGTATAAATATTAAAGATCTATGACCTACCTTAAATTTATTACTAGTTAATTTTTAATTTTTAATTTTGTATAAAATATTATATTTGGCCAAGGTTAATGTTAGAGTGGACAGGATAGATGTTACAATCTCTTTGGCTGTAGAATACACCTTGCTCTCTTGGTGCAAATTACAGCAAGCTAATTTGCAGATTTGAAGTGTCTTTTGTGAGAGGTAGAGAAATATGGTCACACTTTAAATCACCAAGGGACTCCCCTGGAGTCTAGCAAGCACTAGCCCGAAGTGCAGAGGGATTGTACGAGGTGACATTGGTATCTTACGTAGTTGATATTGGAACCAGGTGGTTTTGAGCGTTAACAAGGCCGTCGATCTGATGTATTCAGAGAATGAGCACCCCTAATATGCGTGGGAAAGACTGGCATGGCCCTGGGGTAAGACGTACATAGTCTCATTGACTTGGTGCATGTTGTGCCACTCATCGGGAGATTTGCTTATCACTTAGCATCACAAAGTGTTGAAGTTGGTTGAAAAAAGGAGGTAATTAATCTGATAGGGCTGGGTTTAGAAAAACCTGTTGGATTTGCTGTTCGAGAGTCGATGCTTCATGCGTGTAAAGAGCTAGACACCTGTGATCTCCGCAAATCACATAAAAGGCAACTAATTTTTTTTCGTTGGTCACAATATCAAGTCGCGAACATCTCCACCAAGGCACTCAACAAAGAAAAATTTAGATAAGTATGGAAACATGTTCAGATTCCAGAGTCATTGATACTAAAATAAATATTAAGGAGGGGTATTAGGCAAATTGATGTGATATTTATTTTGTAAGACTTAGATCCTAGGAGGTTATTAGTGTTAAGTTATAAAATTAGTGATACAATAAAGTGCAATGTCAGGACAAAGTTAACGATGTGGCAACACAAGGTTATAATAAGATGATTATGATGTAATAAGGCACGAGTTGTTCCTTACGGGACAAACATATCAAGGGTCCTCTTTCTATATGCATATGTATTTGCGACATATTATTGAACAACATGAAGACATCATTTTTTCTCTCCACATATATCTGTCCACATGTGTTTGAATATTTCTAACAATCTCCAAATTATGTTGCAACGAGGGCCAAATTATTTGTAGCTTCATTAACCTTTCCTCAATACTTGCTTTTGTGCTTTTGTGATTAGGAAAAATGTTTTTCAAGACTTTTTTTTACAGAGTGTCAATAATGAATTGGGTATGGATCCGGGTGCTACCAAGAAGCTTGTTGAAAATTTGAACTTATTGAAAAGACAAAAATATGTTCTTTCTCAATATTTCAGTGGATGGGAAGGTATTAGGATAGTTGATCTAGGGAAGATCAAAGCATATTTTCAAAATCCTTCCTTGACTCGTGTATTTCATTAGATCACAAATGCAATATGATAATAAGAAATCAAAGGTAGTGCATTTTTTGCTAGGTTATCGTGTCACATCAACCCAATTAGGTCCACAAACTGCCAACTATTATGGATGTATGCTTGTAAATCTGTGTATTGTCATAGTTTACACTCATCAAGTCCTTGTTGGGTCATTGATTTGCAGGTTTAATGGTTGTTGCTATGTTTTCTAGAGGTGTATGAAGTCTTCCTTTGTAATGGGTAGTGCATCTTGAGTCTATTGAGTTCCAACTTCCTCCGTTATTCATTCTTTCATTTTGATTTGTTGTCAAGGGCTTCATTTTCAAAGAAGCTATGTCGGTTTCGAAATTTGTTATTGGGTTAATTGGGCCTTTCCTTGTCGATTTGGTCAAAATTCAAACCATTTTATAAATAAATACAATGAGAGCTATTATAAGTAGATAAGATAAGATTAGATTGGATAATTTTATTAAGGCCCAACAAATGACCACAAATAGGCCCCATGCACGGATGCGTCGGGCGCAGCGGGAGGTGGTAGCCCACCCTGTTGGGGGGTTTGGGGGTGGAACCCCTGGAAAAAAGTTTTGGGCAGTTTTTTGGGTCCATTTTGGGAGGTTTTGGCACACGGTTTTCTCGCCCATAGTTTTCTAATTTCGGTTAAGGAATTGAGGTTGTAATCTAATCCAGGTCATTGGATTAAGGTTTTGGATGTCGTGGAATCATATATATTGTATTTGTAAATGGTGAAGTTAATACAATGAGAGTTAGAGGTGCAGCTGTAAATATTTGTTGGTTTTCTCAGTTAAGGGTTTCCAGGGTAAATTTTTGAGTACTATGTGTGATTGCTATTGTTTTATAAAGAATTTGTGTGTGCATTGCTATACTGTAAAGGTTTAAAACGTACATTTGGTATTGGAGCAGTTATTGGCTTAAGAGAAGCAAACCTAATCTCTGAGAATTAATATCTAAGCTATAAGAACAATGTTGAAAGAGAAAATGACATGAAGTGGGAGTGTTATGATTGTCTGCATATCGCTGAGAGCCAAAAACCTTTGGAGAAATGTCATGTACAAGGGAGAAAAGATCATGAACTGTTGGAGCTAACACCTGAGACTGAGGAGGGAGATTGAGAGGTAGGTCTCTCTTCCAAGTCAACAATCTTGGTAGGCACATCTCTTCTAATATTTGAGGTTGTAGAAAATAAATTTCTATAGAACATTGACTAGATGAACATGATGAATTAGGCTGTGAAATGTGTCTTTGCGTGGAAGAAGTAGCTTGCTATTGGGGTCTGAGAAACTTGACTATCCATTGGTGTGACATGAACTATCTCAGGCTTTGAGACGACATTTCTGCAAGGGTCTTAGAGAGGTAGGATGACTTATTGGAAGAGGGTGTGCGACCCCTTGAGGTCTCTTGAATTTGGTAGCAGAGATGGTGCTGCTCTTAGTTTGTTGCTCGATGTGCTTGCCAGATGAGAGCACTAAGAAGAAAGATGTGATCATCCCAAGGGTCTCCGATGGGGGGATGCTCATAGAACTTAAGATTTGAGTTCAAGCCTCAAGGGCCTCCCTCATGAACAAGGGTAGGTATCTCTGGTCTAGATACTAGAAGAAGGTGGAAAGGGAGTTTCATGAATCCCTGAAAAGATAGTAGAACTGCCCTATGATCTCATAACAAATGGGATAATGGAATATGAAGTGCACCTTGGTCTTGGTCACATGGAGATGGCAAAGCTGGTAGATCTTGTCCAGTTGGAGGATATGATGCTTAGATTCCACTCGGAAGCTGACGTGAGTCAACTTGTAAAAGGCCAAAGGGGATACCGAGAGTGTGAATCCAATGATTATATGTGTATGGAGGTCTAAAAATGGGGCCATCTCTTAGCACCAAGAAGTGCTCTACATAGTAGGCTATGTTGGGACTGTTATCCCTGATTTTAGGGATAACTAGGAGATCATGTCTCGAGGCCCACAGGTCCTAGA
>CBVK0102582528.1:0-24743 GCA_900067695.1 Picea abies | reverse complement strand
GGCTTAAGATTATGATGTTGATCTAAAACATAAGCAAGTATGACATCAAACCATAGATCATTAATCACATCAAATCATCTACCTCTTAACCTTACCTATTGGGGTATTCCTCTCCCAACTAGGTAGGCAATTAATTAGGTTTTGCTTAGTTAGGTTAGATTCTTTTTAGATTTAGAGATTAGGGCAAACAAGTAAAAGATAGAGAGAGAAACTAAGAAAGTAAACGATCAAGCAAGCAAACAAGCAAAGGCAAACCTACCCCACGTCCTAGGTTGAGAAGGTGCCCCTCACCTTCTAAACCTTACGTCCTAGCTAAAAGGAAAGAGAAAAAATTGCTAAGAAATGAAACCCTAGTTAGATCTATGCTACCCAACAAGCTCACACAAAGAGGAAGGCCGTACCACTCCTTCCTCTATAGGTGTGAACCACTAACAAGCAAGAAAAAGGAGGAAAAACGTTCCAAAATGCTAAAAATGAAAGGTAGAGTTGAGAGATAGCTACCAAACCCCTTGGAGGGCCTTCTAGTGTTGTGTGGATGTCCTTTGTGCAGCCAATAATCCTCTCAATCAGATCTGAAACCTGCAAAACCAGCAAGCTTTGCTTGCTAGGAAAGCTACACACAACCAAGAAAGATGATGGAAAAACCCTTGCTTTTTAGGGCAAGAACCTTCCACAAGTACAAGAGAGTATATGTGATGTAAATGACCTATCTAAACATGTTATGCTAGCTGAAAAATGAATGTGTATGAACAACAATATAGATGAAGAGTAAAGGGTTAGAGAAATGGAGTGTATGAGTCCTTCTCCTTGAAGGAGTTCCCAATGAAACCCTTGAAGTATAAACCTGCAAAACTTCCTCAAGTGATGTGCATACAAGAGATAATATGTTGATGTATGTAAATAAAATGACACTTCAATCCTATCTAATACATCAAGATAGATAAACCCATAAGCATACACATTAATCGATCTACTTAGATAACACTTTACCTAAGATAAAAAATTGCAATCACCCAAAGAAATTTGATACAATATTACCTCATAAGCATAAGAAAACCAAGCATACGCATTGCTCCTCTAGTTATCCTCCAAAGTTTCTCCTTTATTATTACTCAAGAAAATAGATCTTGGAGAGAAAATACTCCAAAACCCTAAGAGCATAGAATGGAAAAATGGAATGGTGGAGAGAGAGAGAGAGAGATGAAAATCAAGTAGCATAAAAATAGCTCAAGATATGGTGGTTGGGAGTGAGAAATGAGATCTATTTATACTTGGAGAGGCAAACCTACCTCTCTTGGATCTATGCCAAGTGTCCACCACCAAGCAAATGAGTAGATCTCAAGGCTAGGGCGCACCATCTAGGGTTTGAAAGCTAGATCTAGGGTGTAGAAAAATGTAGGAGGTGTTGGGATCAAGCAATGAGGTGTGAGAGGCCTTGGGATTGATGCCAAGGAAGGTGAGAGGTCTCAAATAATTAAAAAAAAATCATTTGTGGAGTTTCTAGATCAGGGAGGGTGCACTTCTCTTGGAGGCGCACCTCTTGGGATGAGGTAAAGGGAAAGGAGGGTGATAGATGAGTGAGGTGAGGTTGGGATCACAAAAAGTTATGAGAGAGGTTGTGGGATCCGTGCTAGGGAAAGAGAAAGAGCCTCATACAAATAAAAACGAAGGGGGGCATGACTTTTGAGTGTAGAAGGTGGGTAAGGGGTTAGAATAGGTTGGAAAAGGTTGGGAGGGTAATGTTATGCTTAGGGGGTCTCTCTCTAACCATTATTTCAACTTATTACATCCTCTAACTTAGTATTACAACTTTTACATTTTGCCATGTTTGGACTTTAGCAATTAAAATTGTTGTTTTAGACTGACTGACACTCCGGGTGGACAAACCCATGGCTAAAGTTGTCTGACTGAGCTGAAACTTGGTCCATGGATGTAGGGGGTGCTATTCCATTTATTTTGAGCACAAATACCCCTATCAAAAGTCCAAAGACCTAGTCTTTACAATTATTGCTCAAAAATAATTAGTTAATTAAATAATTAAACCTCTAAACTTGGGGAAATTTAATTAAAAATTAATTAATTAAAAAAAACTAACTTAAACTCGACGGAATTCCGCGAAACTTTCTAAGATGTCTTGCATGGTCATTTACAATGATTCCCTATAATAGTTACCAAAACATAAGCCCATTATAACGTCGTTCACCACTTTGGAGGAATTATTGCAAGTGTGCGGGAAAAACTCAAGGGAAATCGATAAGGCTGAAAAGCCCAACTGATAACCTGAGGATAAAAAACCCTCGGTGAAAGGAACTCTCCCAGTGAACCGATCCCAAGGTAACTGACCTACACATGACTCATGCAGACCTATTACATTATTAACCCACGTAGGGGTGCGAAAATTCCAATTACAAAAAGAAGTGTTGGGGCCAAACACTGCCCTGTAGGACCAAAAGTCTTTGACAACATGGCATCTGATGATGCATCTCTTCATGGCACATGAGTTGACCACTTGTGTTGAAGAGGCGGTCAATAGGCCTTGACCTATTTCTGGGTGGCTCAATTTGTATTTATAAGAGGCTAGGCGCCTCACTTGGAGAACACATAATACAAGTTCTCTCACACAAGTAAAAGTGCACAAGTCTGAGGAGGAGACGCAACTACAGAGGAAGGGTGTTCTGGTGAAGGGTTTTGGTTATCTGTTGGGGGACTATCTTGGTCTAGTGGTGCGCTACCCTATTCTGGTTAGGGTTTCTAGTTTATCTTCTGTTTGGTGAGATCTCCCTTGAGAGAGACATTGTTCTTGTTGACAAATCTATATTGAAGAAGTTTTGTTGGGTTTTCTCCCCCACGAGGGTTTCCCAGGATAAATCTTGTGTATACTGTGGATGACTTTCTTTCAATGATCCTTATGCCTGCAGTCATTGTTCTTAATAGTCTGAAGTTAAAGAATACTGAAGTTTGAACACACTTAACTGCTTAAGAGAAATTTTAACACATCAGAAGGTGGCAATCTTGGTTAGTACAATGTATTCAATGGTAGTATCAATATACTGCGATTCTAGTGCATATTCTTGAACAAAATTCATCCAAAGTTGCTGAGCTATGTGTGTTCATGGATTATGAAAATCAGCATGCACATGTTGTCTAGAGTGAAGCATTCGGCCTCCTTAATGAAACACTTGATAGTTTGACAAACACTCAAGTCGTTAGAGGTTTACTAGTGGATCCACTTAATTGCCCCGATCAAGTACACCTCACGGTCGAGTAGCTTAAAGATAAGCTCGTCCGAAGCATAGAGTCAAGGAAACTCAATGCTAGTGAAATCCATGAGGTAAATGAGCGGTCTTTGAAGGTTTTGTAGTGCTTCCTGCTAAACAGGATGAAAGACGAAGGTGTGAATATGCCAGCCTGCAAAATGATAAATGTAGACCTTAGGTTGGTTGGTCTTTAGGTCAAGAGTAGGGAATATGTATAGTGCACATGGAATAATATTGTGTGAAAATGTAATGAATATAAAATACAACAACAACGACAACAATAAACTAAAGGAGATAACCTAATTGGGGGACAACCATTCACCTTTGTGACTAGTCAATGCATATAACTATACCGTCAGAAGGCTAATTGTATCAATCATCTCATTCATTCAATTTATCAAGTATATATTTATCCTATTTGGATTTCAACTATCTTTCATTCCTATGTTCGATATCTTTGCGTATATGAACTATTGCTCATTACATAATTTTTTTTTTTAAGTTTTTGTTTGTCCTGCTTTTTTGTTTATTTTGGGCCTATTCTCTTGGTTTTTTCTTGTAGGCTAGAAACTTGTGAGAAACGACCAGTAGAAACATTGATCATTTCTTGAGAAACAGGTTTCCCTTCAAGAAATGAAAAATGGATGTGAGAAATGGGTTTCTGGGGTAGTTTTGGTTTCAGGATGGGTTTTTGCCTGAAGTGACCCCCTTAGGGGTACAGTATTTCCAAGATATCAACATTCAAAACTGACTGTCCAGTATTTCATGAACAACCATGTCCTATCCATGAGCCAAGGACCCTCTTGGAAAATTAAATATCCATCTTATCACAACAAAGTAGCTTCTTGTTAGTATTGGTACCTTTGTTGATCCCTGGACTCTCTCTCTCTCTCTCTCTCTCTCTCTCTCTGAAATTTATGTAACAGTGATTTGATTTGAGGGTCATACTCCCTTGAATTTGCAAATGAGGCCTTTTTCTCTCATGCCGAGGATCCTATCCACTAAAGTTTCCAGGTTCAGATTTATTGTAGGTATTTCTACTTGATGGGAAATGTCTTCTCCTTTGGGGTTGGGGAAGGTTTTTTCTTCTTTTGCAGGAATTTGTTAAGTTTATCTATTATCATTAGTCTTTGGTTGGGACTCGGGAGAAAGGAAAGAAAGAAAGATTATATTAATGTCCATTTGTAGCCAAAAGTGACTAATTGGATTTAACACACCATTACTGTAGATATTGAGGGGACAGAACCTTGTCCCCCATCTAAGAAACCAATAGTAAGACTATGAACTGCTTTAGTAGAATTAAAATTAAGTGCAGATCCAACTAACGTGGACAAATGAGTGTAGAGGGAAAGCCAACCCACCACAATAGACAGAGTCCCGGAAGTTGCAAACATGTATCAATGAAAAACAGAACTGTTGTGCCATCCTAATGACTGAAATCTCAATTTGGAGGATTAACTTAGTTCATCTCTTGCAAGCTCAGCCCAATGTCCGAGTTGTGAGATGAGGCTGTAGCAGTGCTTATCATAACGTGCAAGGCTGAGGTAGGAAGAAGTTAGTCATATGTGGGTTCAAGTATAGAGTGCTTGGTATCCTCCGAGATAAGATCCTCGTCAAATGCTGAGAAGTTATCCTCTCTTGCAAGACTTATTGAGTGCTAGGGCTACCCCATAGATACTGCGTTGTATAACTGACCTCTATATTTTACCATTCTGATAGAGATGACACTTTCTACCTAGGCTATGTCAGTTAGGGTGGAAAATGAAGTGATTAGTTGATCCCTAAATTTAAGAGCTTTAGCCTAGATGCTAGAAGTTGTACAGATAAAGAGCAACCTCATGAATTAAAAGCAATAGGCATCTCTAATGTGGGTATTGGAAAAAGACAGGTATTGAGTTGTGTCATTCGTGGAAGAGATAATGTTAGTCTCTCTTTGATCTCATAGTAGATTCTGAGGGAGAGCCACCTGATCCCTTCCACATCATTGTGTCTACATACTAATATGTGAGATCGGAAGAGTTAAAATTTAAATATTTTATGTATTTTTAAAAAACCGGTTCATTGAAACTGGTACGACTGGTTCATTACCAGTTCCGGTTCCGGTTTCGGTTTCGGTTGGACCCTCAACCGGTTCTGATTCCGGTTCTGGTTGGACCCTCAACCGGTTCTGATTCCGGTTCCGGTTTTAAAAACTATGCTGTAGAGAGCCTCACTTCTCTTGATGCAAAAATAATGACCAAATTTTGTAGGAAATTTGGTTAAGGGTGTGCTTGAGTAGGTGCCTTGCTAGACAGTATGCTGACAGCTTGCAAACTCAAACAACTGATAAACAGTTGTTCTTGCCTTTGCTGTTCCCTTGATTTCTTCTTGTATATCAGTTTGCAGTCAAAGTTTGTTTCTATGGACAAGAAAATTGATAATAGGGTGTTCCTGAACCTAATAAACTGTTTGTGCCTGATAAATAAGATACAGTACCAGTAGGCGATTGACAAAATCATGGAATTCGAATTATTGGAGCAAAGGCAAAGCATCTCGAGTATGAAGCGTGTGGTGACAGTGGACACTGTAGAAATCCACTTAAATGATTAGACGATAATCAAATAATAAGCACACTATCGAGAAGATAAAGACCTTGTCGACTGGTCATTTACAATAAAATGAGTTCCCAAGTCTGCATTTTGTGACTTCTGAAATCCCTAATGTGGAGCCGACTATTTAGACTGGCATGTTTTACTTATTATTTATCCTTGGAAAAGAGTACCACCTATAAAAATTGACCTACTCAATGAGCCATGCAACATTGGATAGGTAGAAAGTCTTAATTTAAACATGTAGTCCAAAAAAATGGACTAATTACAGGTCTTGCAAATCTCATGAATGCTAATCATATTTACCCTGAAAACTAGGATTAACATACCCCTAATTGTGACCTAGATTTACAACAAAATGTAAGAGTCGGACCTGGTTTATTTCTGTACTATTTATTCTTACCTAACAATATGGAAAAACTGCATTGTTTTTGCCTGGTGCTGTAATACGGTATAGAACTCAATACATGTGGCTTTCTTGTTTGAGCTACAGGATCTGTGTGTCCTTGGCCTATTTTTCATATCATATTTCCATTCTCAGCAACCATTTGGGGTCGGTTTTTTCCTTTGGAAAATGTAAGATCGGTCCTGATCTAGTTAAGCTTGTCAGAATGGGAGCTGTTATAGTATTGTGTGAGGATTATGAGGAAATTGAATTTCACAGTACTTAAAATTGGTGGTGCTGGGGGGGTGCGTGTGTACTTTGATACCCCTAAAATTGTCAATTTAGTTTTTGATGTTTGGAATGTTGGTTTGAAATCTAGGTACATAGAAAGACCCTTGAATTTCCATTTTAGCATCAAGTTCAAGGACTGACCTTTATATCTTGAAAGACTGATGGACTTTCATTATATTTTACCAATGTTTTCTGGTTCTAATAGCTTACTTCTATATATGCTTACTCAGGTAGCATATTGGAAATTATACTCCATTGAAACATCTCACTAATGACTATCTGTTACTCTTACAGTTCCAGAAACTAAGAGATGCCATTGCATTGCACAACACAGCTCGATGCAGCCTTGGTCCTCCTCTGGGTGTTGGGGATATCGACCTTCTTGGATCTTCTAGTACAACTGACAAACCAGCTGCAGCAGGGACTTCAAGATGATATATTGTTTCTCTAAATTGGTTTTTCTTCTAACCTGTTGGGGCAATTATATAAAAAATGCTCAATTGTTGGTCTATCATTCTTTCATGTAGCAAGGCTGAGATCATATTGTTTTATATGATTTTAGAATTTGCTTTGCAAGCCTGAACCCTGTGGAATAGAAGTGGTCTAAGTCAATACAGCATCTTACTCGAGTGTCCTTTGCTATCAGAGTTGAGCATGCCAAGTAACTAGTATGGATTCTTGTTAGTTGATTTATTTGGTGAAGCAAAGAATTGTATTTGTAACTCCATACTTCATCATTCTGTTGAGCTGATTCATCAGATGCTTTGCTCGGGAAATGTGTCTTCTTCATATTTACTTGGTCTCATATTATATAATTTAACCCAAATAATGATTATTCCCTGTATCTGCAGTAGGTTACATTTTCAGGGTGGCAGTGTCTGCCCCATTATTTATATGTATATAGAGATATAATTGTATTTCACCTCATCTTTTCTGTATGAAATGTTAACACTCATACTCGTGCGGTGTACAGATTGCGCATAAATTGTAGATACAAAGCTGCTCTGTAATATGTATAGCTATCTGCTTAATGAAAGTTTTTACATGTGAACCCACTTTCTCAATTTAATAATCATGTAGACATGACAAATATAAGCTCGCTGGTTTAAAATTTCTCCTTTTGGTTGCATGAATGCCATATTTTATTATCTTAAAAAATTCTCTGTTTCTAGGCCTTTCTGAAGCATTCTAGGAGGTATTCGTACAGTGCATTTTCAAAAACAAACTCTTGTATATATTTCTGTTAGATAGAATCATGTTACCTCAGCATATGCATTGCCTCTTCAAGAACATATCTCAAATACACTTCTGTGTTGTTTAGTAGCTACATCGGCATATTGTAGTCAGAGGCACAACATTTCATACTTGCAAGTACACCTTTTATTATAGTCGCATATGCAGATAACTCACATTTGAATTAGGTGTCTTCCAGACAGTTCAGTATATAACATGCATTGTGTTACTTTCTGGGAAGGACATCATCTATATTTAAAGGCAAGTTATAATGATGTTTGAGATCTGACAATAGAATATTTAGAAACCAAAAATAGAGATCAATGTCATGATGTGAACTAATATGAAATCATTCTTGCTCCTGATATAAGAATCTCGTCAGAAGTTACAAGTGTGCAAGTATTCTATTCACTCAAAGGATATTCCCTTCCATCTTAAGAAACTTCGTTTTCAAAATTTGCGTTTTACCTTGATGACGTTGCATATAAATCCAAATATATTAATTTCTTGTGCTTGATTTTGGCTGAAATCTCCTTTGAATTTGTGATCACGAGAAAAAGTGCCAAGCTCAAGCTTTTAGAGTCAATGTTGCATTGTTTATGATGTTATGCACTTCAGAATTTCTGAAGCATTACATTCTTGAACAGAAGAATGTGTTCAAAATCTTCCAAAATGATTCTCGTAATTCTCTCTAGAAATTATTTTGGTCAAATCCGCAAACATGAAATTTGCCAGAAACAGTTCCTGTTCTACATGGAATGTAAACTGTTGTCTCTTATGGCGTTACTTATGAGCCTTGAAACTTACAAATAATTTGTACGAACATATTATCTATCTCTTGAAGATTTAAGGGCAGATTCATACTGGCAACGATTTCCCATACATAGTCAATAGCGGTAATTATGATGTACACTTCTGTTAACGTGGTAACGGAGTACTATGTGAAACCCAAAATACTATATAATATAAAATATAACACTGAAGAGGAATGGAAAGTGCACACTTACAATACACTAAGTTAAAAAAAAATCGAAATGCTCTCAAAAAGAGATTTCAACAAGGAAAATTTATGTATTAATATGATGTGGAAAACCTTGATGAATTTCAATTTCTATTGAGTAGACTTTGGCTTTACTTATAATCAATACCTTTTCTTGACTATTTTTGCTATATATTAATATGTGCCATAAAAAAAAGAAAAGTAATTTCTTTTTGGACAAATAGAGCATTCTGTAACTATGAAATGAAATAGCACTCCAATTTACTATGTTGAAACTTGATCTGTACCAGCCAGAAGGTAACATTGCAACCCTTAAAAGATGGGTTCACTGGTTTGTTTCATCACTAGTTGATTATGAATTTATGGTATGATTATGGACTTTGGTATGGATTTCTGAAAGCCTTTTCTTAACCTCACAGGCAATTTTGTTATTACCTAGTGTTTGTGTTATGAAAGTTGTATTTAGTCGTAGTTAAATTCCATAGTATTCCCGGACAGTAGAAGGCCTTTACTTCGAATCATCTTGGCTCGAAATTCCAGGCTCTTCAGATTGGTTCAAAGAAAGTCTTGCATCTTTTGCAGTACACCCCATGCGAACGCATCATTATTTGCTCATGAAAGGGAAAGGTAGCAGAGCCTATTTCATTTCGAGAGCAAGATCGAGACCCATATCCAATTCTAGCTACAGAAGTCCCAGTTTCAGTTGTCATTTGAGGAGTATATTAGTGGAAAACGTAGAATACTTCTTAGATCGATCTGAAGATTCAAACACCAAGCCCTAACCCAATCGTTCCAATTTGTTTAATATGGAAAAGTACTTTATATATCAGTCAGAAGCTCTGGATTTAAATAGCGATTTCAGCAAAGATTATCTGTAAAATTGAACAAGAGGCACCTTGATCCTACCGTTGAACCTGCATCATCAACAACATATGCTTGTTGAACTAATGTACTGTGCATTTGTTTTATAACCATGATACAAATATTCTTCTCTTGTAGTTCTAAAACTAATCAATCTCCCAAGAAAAGCCTAAAACTAACGAGTCTCCCAAGAAAAACCTAGGAGAAAGATGCCCAAGTACACAAGCATTTCAGCCGGACTCACCTGCACAATGCTCTGTATGCAGGATATACAAGGGTGTGTTTGTATGAATGGTGTTTTACATTTGATCCTAGAACCTTTGAAGGTTCAGACATAATTTTTTATATGAATTCCAAATACAATATAATGTCAATATCAGTAGGTGATTATCATTAACAGGGTTGACAATAAAATCCTCTAGACATACCCATTGAAGCATATAGGGTGGTTAAGGAAAAATGTCAAATCTTCCATAATGTAGAAAAAACCATTCATACATTTTCGTGATGTCCAACAAAACAAAAGCATTGTGACAAATTTTCCATTCACTATGTGTTTGTCTGCCTTTAAAATTTGAGAGGTTTCTTATATAATAATATTTCAAGTCATCACATTTTGTCAAATTTCACATGCAACTTTATGTGACTAATTTCAGATTTGAAAATTAGGTTTCTTATATAATAATATTTCAAGTCATCACATTTTGTCAAATTTCACATGCAACTTTATGTGACTAATTTCAGATTTGAAAATTGCTTTCTAATAAGCAAACAATAAATTCTAGCTGTTATCACTGAACCATTATACACTGAAATTATGACAGAAAATTATAGCAGCGGAAACATCAAGATCTTGAGATAAATCATCCACACATTTGAGACACAAATTTTCTATTCTATTTATATCAATTTCAAAAATTTCTGAAAGCAAAAACAACCATCCCAGTTGTTGATGAAAATGAATGGCTATCTTAATACCAACAATTTTGAATATTGCTGGGTTAAGGCAAGTTAGTCAGGATTGTTACCCTATGTTTATAGCCTTTTGCAAAAAAATATAGTAATACTTAAGAAATATGTTCTTGGGACCAACATTGTCTTTTGTTGTGTTATGACAAAGAAATAAATAAATATTTATATCAGAAAATTATAACAGATTTAATGAGCAGTCATAAAACATAAAATTTGAAATAATATCACACATAGAGTCCAAAATGAGACCTCAAAACTATCAAATGATTTTATTTATTCAGTTCTAAAATATAGCCAAAAACATTATTTCATACTCAAAATGGGTAAGGACCAGAATAATACTTAGAAGTCAAGTTACATCACACAGAGATGACTGGTGTCCTCTAAGTAAAACTAAGGCCGTAAAATAACTGGATCAACAAACCATAGTACCATAGTATGTCAAGAAGCATGTCAACAATCAATGTTTTTTGATCCTTCTTATTGTCACCTTCAGTAAGACCTTGCTATCAAAAATAAGTTCTTAGCTTTTAAGTGTTTCATAAATGAATGAAGTAGTAATGTAATCTCACTCTAAAGCAAGAACAAACTTTATCAGAGTTTGTACTTCTATCTCTCTTGTTTGTCCCTTCAATTCTCTTTTTATTCTCCAAAAGTAGTTTTGAGTAGTTTCAACTATTTTTAGTTATGTTATTTAAATAACTTTTAGTTAAATAGGGACAACTCATAATAAAATATTAATAAATAATGATAAGGGTATAATAAATATTAACTAATAGGTGGGGACTCTTTAACAACGTTTTTGTTTAATTTCAAAATATCCCCTTGTTCCTCCATCAAGAAATATGCATCAATATCATCAAAACATCATTATAAACATATATCCCATTAAGCTCACATGAAATATTTCAAAACACACTTGTGACTTCCAAATACCAAGTATATATATGCATATACATGCCCAAAATTAAATAAGTAATCAAGTTGTCAAAAATATACTGCTACTCCAAAATAAATAAAGTCTGTTTGTTGTCTAAAACAATTGCAGTCCAAAATATGAGTGAAGTTTGTCCAAATAGTGAAGTCAAAGTAAAATAACATCATAAAATTAGAAATCATATTTTTTGTGTGAGGTATTTTACCATGGGCATCTATGAATTTTCATTAATATGCATTTTACCTTTAACTGTTGATGCTTCTAGGTGCATATCTTCAAAAGGGGTGTATCCATCCTCATGTCCAGGATGTTGTGAACGTGAGGTGATTGAGTGTGATAATGCTTTAGATTGGTCAGACTTTATAGAGTTGGCCAATTGTTTCCCTTTAAAAGGTTTAGGTTCTTGGGCAAGAGACTTAAATATTTTCAATGGCTGAGTTGAATGAGCATGAGATACTTTTGATGCAATGTGCATGTGAGGCTGCTTAGGTGGAGAAGGTAATCACAATAACATTGTGGGCCATCCATGAGCTTGAACTTGGAGAGGATTTACAACATCATTCCAGCCATCATTGGCTAAGATTTCAGGTGGTAAGGACACATGTGGTTGTACTAGTATGCCATACATGTTAGGATGTGGGCGCAAAGGCGGTCCTTCAAGTGGAGGAGGAGTTTGAAAGCCTTTTTGTTTGGCTAAGTTCAAGAAACCCGCTTGTAAGAGTTGACTAAACTCTTCGGAATCAACATCAAAATGAATGGAAAATCGAAGTCTTTTGTTTCCCCCTTGCAAAAAATCATTTGCCCTTCTTCCTCTACCTCTATTTCCTATGCCATGTTGCCTCTACTGAAAAAGCTCATCTATAAGGTATAAGGCTAAATTAGAATATACATTAAATAACAAGTGAAACATAAAATACAATTTGCATTAACATAGTTTTATAAATAGCTTTGACTCGACTAACAAACAAACATGCATACAAACATGAGTAAAAGGGAAAATGATAACTTCCAAGACAAACTTTCATTTCTGCTTTGAAATACTTCACCACCTCATACAACTGGTCATTATTTAAGAACATGGGAATTTCAATGTAATTGAGAATGTGAGGGGATTTGTAATGTATGAAAAGTGAAAATAAATGACAAGGAGAGTAATGTTACATGTTCAAAACAATAACACATCAATCAATCATGTTCCAAAATCCAAATGTTTGTCGATAATCATCTCATGCATGTCACGCCAATCATATTTTCATTAACTACTAACATATCCATTGTCTAAAGAATTTGCTTATGTATCACGAGGAAGAAATATGGATTAAAATGAACCTGATACTTGGGAACATGGAATAATTTACGTAAAATGAGAGTATGGAGGGGATTGGTCCTGAACCATCAACCTGACTTCATCAAAACACAATCCATTAAAAAAAATCACCTTGAAATATATCCCTTTCAAATTTTTCCCTTGACCATAATTTTAATTGATCAAAATATACGTCTGTTGTGGAATATCCATATCAAACCGATAGAGAAAACATTTCTTATTTCATATGACATGAGGAAATATGAAATTTTAAAATGATATATGTTCCTGGGAATTAAGGAATAATGAATGGAAAGTGGAAGTATGAGGGATTTGGTCACGTATGCAGAAATATAAACATTTCAAATCACAAAATAATCTGAGTTATATTTTCTTTAAGTTCAAATATTCATGCCTAGAATTAGTAACCAGAATTTCAAACCAAATATGTATGTACATGCAATCTAACCTTTGCATGAAATTGTCAATAATCATCAATTATCATACAACAAGGGTTATACCAGTTTATTGTGTCAATAAAACCAATACCAACTATCTTGAAAACTTTATGGCATAATTGTCCCGTTTTCTTTTTTATTGTTTCCAAATAAGCCATAAAATACAAAATTTTGAACCCTTATTTCTCAATCGAACATGGTGAAAAAGGTCCTAAAATATTACATACACAACTCAAACACAATTATCAAAATCCATGAGAGTTCGAAACTGGGTTGCATACAACCTTTAAACTTGTTCGATAAATATATCAACCTTGACCATAAACTTAATGATCTGAAAATCCTTATATGTTAAATTATTTCTTAAGTATACATAAACATCCAACTTGATTTAAAAAATATGACCATCTTGACTATTTGCAAATAATATGAATTCACTTACTTATCCAAAACCTCGTTAATGATTAATAACTTGCGAGAAACTGAGTGAAATAGAAACAACAAGAACAAGACACATTATACAAGTTGTTAACAGAGTTCATCCATCTTGGGCTGCATCTACGGGTCCGCTTCCAAATGAGAGATTGTTCTATTAATGTTCAAATGCTTGATACAATAATAACCCACTTGTGTTTTTAATGACCTTCTAAATTGTTTCTCAAACTCAGAAATAGAGGTCACCACTGATTTCCTCTCGAAATTCTGAGAAAAATGAGTATAAACACCTTTATACTTTTCTCAAGGAACTTTGTGGCACAAAAAACGATGCACGATCAAAATCTTAGCACCTCTTGATACAAATTTCGATGCAACTATTCCACTCTTTGGCACACAATTCTATGTCTTGTGCATTGGTTCGGGCGTTGGTTTAAATAGGGGAAGTCAGGGGGTTGAACCCCACCCGACTCCCTATATGCTTGGAGGGTAACATAAATATAATAATGTTGGTTAGTTTAACCAACCGTGACTGTTGGCACAACAGTCGGAGTATTGCTTGTAGTCCATTGGAATATATGGGTAGAGGTCATGGGTTCAAACCAACATATCTCTCCCTTTTGGTTATTAATTACAACAATATAGTTTAAATGCATAATGTTTCGTATTGAATTCAATTGTAACCATTGGTCCAACAATTAGTCCGTTGGAATGTTTCTGCCGAGGTCGCAAATTCAAACCCCGTCAAGCCAACGATTTTTTGATACCCAAGCCACATTGGACAAATCCGTAGTGCCATGTGGCACCGTCTCATTGGTCCACGTGTCACGCTCTTACTGGCCCACATGTTGTAGTCAACATATAGTGAACCTGCATGTGTCAGTTGCCACTTGTCAGTGCCACATCATCACCGTATTGTCACTTGTCAGTGCCACATCATCAACATACTTCCACCTGTCACCCTCCACGTCACTGTACGACCTACCACGTGTCACCCTTCAGTGGTGCCACATGGACCATACATATTCCACGTGTTTATTTTTTACTGGTCCAATTGGGTGCCGAAAATGCCAAAACTCAGTGACACATGTCAGTCTCTCGTGTTTCCACGTCAACATGCTGACATCATCATGATGTCAACCTATGCCCTGTCATTTGTATGGATGGCCACATGGAAACATGTGGGCCTACCACGTGTCCTGCCCTGTTTGACTTTTTGTCTATTGGTCAAAATCTTCATAACATCATAACTTCTTCATACGACGCCCGTTTGAGGCGATTCACACACCTTTGGAAAACTCTCGTCGAGCTCTACACATTGGAGTCATTTTCATTAGCATTTGAGACAATCAATTCATCATAACTTCTTCATACGACGCCCGTTTGAGGCGATTCACACACCTTTGGAAAACTCTCGTCGAGCTCTACACATTGGAGTCATTTTCATTAGCATTTGAGACAATCAATTTTTGAGCATTCTTAGATCCACCTAGATCACTTAACAATTTCTTTGTGTAAGGAAGCAAGGTATCATCCAAACAAACATGCAAAATTCTCAACAATTTGAGTTCAAAACAAGGTGTATTTCCTTCATGTACATGGCTTAAAAGCTTAGGGAAACCATTAACAAAACAAGGTCAAACAGGGCTATAAAATAGCCTTTGAAATACATGAGTTTGAGATTGGCTGATGTTACCCTTTTCTTTGTTTCAAAACATGTCAATCTTTACCATAAACTTAATAAAATATTTTTGTATATGGAAAGCAGAAGTAAGAAGTTGTACAATACTCGTATAAGCTTGAGCTTCAAAATAATTTTTGTTATGTGTAGGACCAAAATAATATCCAACGATACAACCAAATATTTCCCGAACCTCAGAGTATATAGCGACAACAATAGGATTAGAAATACAAATAAAACCAATGATGTGATAATGTTCAAGAAACTCTTGCAACACACGATCAAGAAGAATTAGGGAAATTTTTTGAAGACCTGGGTTCAAAACTTCTCAAAAGAAAACTAACATACATGCAGAGGAAAACCCATGAGTTCCTTTCCAACTTTCGTTCAAGGTTTCAAATATTGATGGATGAAAAATGAGGCTGCTACGAAACATGAAAGAGGCTATATCGAGCAATTCAAAATGAGTTTACATATTCTGGAACCAAAGGCAATAGTTTTCATATTGAGGGTTTACACTAGAGCAATGAAATGAGTAGAATTCTTTCTTGAAGCAACAAAAATGAACTCAAGAAGATAGTCAAAGAGCATACTCATAAACCAATCAAACAGAGCTATTCCATAAACTATAATTGCAAAAAGAAAATGCATTTGATGGGTACGAGCTAGAATAGCATACCTTCTCTTAGCACTACAAATACCTCTGAAAAACAAGTGTTACAGTTGCCAACAACCACCACAACTGAGCCTTGGGACAACATTGTTGCTTCACAGCTCCAAAACTCAAATGCAAAAATGAAATTCCAAAAATAGTGCAAGGGTAGTAAATTCAACACAATGAATGCCCGCGTCCCATGCATTGAATGCATGGGGCATCACGTTCTCCAAAACCATATTCACATTAAATTTATATTGCAACTCAGAGTCCACTTCCTTTGATAAATGAATTACATCCTGGAAACGTTCCCAAGTAAGCTAGCAATCACATGCTACATAACCATGTTAACGGCCACATAAAACCACAACTCAAATGGCCGCCCAAACCTCACATCAAGCCAAGTTTTATTTAAAACCATATTCAATACAAAATAATTGATGGGATGGGTATATGAATATCAATATGAGTGATTAAAGCAAGGTTCAAGTGATGGCAAATTCTATACGATATTAATGTTGAGCTCGTATAATATACCATATGCAATATGTTAAAAAAACTTCCAACCTTTTATGTCAACGCGTGATTTTTTCACAGATAGAACCACCAATCATTATATATATGCGATGGAATTTGGAGTTATTTAAAAGAATTTATATATGGTGAACCATAGAACTATACCATGCATAAATGAACTTGCCTTCCTTTGGAATATATCATGTAACTAGAAATCAACACTTATGATAAACCTTGTTTAGACACAACAATGATAAGTGAGTGATAACCTTTCAAATGTTTCATAATCTCTTATGTAATCCTCAATTAGCATTTATAAGTGGAATGCGAGTAAGATAAAATCTTTTGCATTTGGACGAAAATAATCCCTTTTCCTTCTACGCAAACTGAAGAAGGAAACATTATCACTGTACAATGTAGATGAGACTGTTTCAACAGAGTGACAATATTCAATCCCGGGGATAATTGAAATTAAACATCTTTTCTTTCTCCCTCGGGGGTCCCACCTATAGTTAAATATTTAATATATCATAGATAATAAAAATTTCAAATTATGCCTTACGACTATTTGCAGGTTGATGACTAGTTGCGAATTTGCGAGTCAACATCTGGCGACTCCACATGGAAGACAATATTTTAATTGGCTAGAATTGAAGAATCTTTGGTTCTGCTAGCAACATATTTTGTTAAATTTTGTAAATCACTTCTCTGACATACTCTTGCAAAAGAAACTGTATGGAGGGAAGAACATGAAAGAAGAAAATGGGGACAACTTTGCACATCATGTTTCAACAAGAAACCTATAGGTATGAAAACTACAACATAAATAGAATTACAGACCCAGAAGACCATCTTTCTCTTTTTGTTCTTATCAATGTCACAACATATCAAAAAATTTTTGCAGCTAGCATGACAAAGTAAGTGACTTAAATGATCCAATTTGACCCACACATAATGCCAAAGAAAATAAAAACAATATCAGAACTGATAAAAGTAAAAAAACAAATCAGTGGTACAGACAATGAAAGTAAATAAACCAAAGAAAAATATATACATGAAGCATTTAAAATATGATCAATCAAATTATTCTGGTTCAACATAATGCTTCAAATGTGAACCATTTGTTGTATAAAAAAATAATCCCTCTTCCATGTCTTTTAATAAGAATAAGTTATTACCTATGACAGAGGCGATTTTATATGGACCCAACCAAAGCTTCTGGAATTTATAATGTTTTCCTTTATCAGCGTGAGCATAATCCCAAAGAAATATTTTCTCATCAACTCTGAAAATAGCAGATTTATCTTTTTTATCGAAGTATTTTTTAACAGTTTGTTGCCTTCTCCTCAGATTTTATAAAGCATGATTTCTTTGTTCTTTTAGGGAAAGCAAAGCATTTATTCTTTGTGAAATATCTGTCGTGTTCAAATCTTCAACCTGTAATGCTAATAAAAGTGAGCTAAGTTCAAATTATACAAGCATAATAGCTTCTTGGCCATATGAGAGATGAAATGGAGTATGGCCAGTGCTAGATTTAGTAGTGGTTCGATTTGCCCAGAATGCATACATGAGTAGTGTGTGCCACTTACAGGGTTTATCCTCTATGATCTTTTTCAAAATTTTGACCAGGTTTTTATTAGTGGACTCAACTTCCCCATTTCCTTGTGGATAATAGGTAGAAGTAGTAAATTGTTTTACACCAAATTTATTAAGAAATTGAGTGAACTTGGCAGACATTAAAGTCTGTCTCTGGCAGACATTAAAGTTGGTCCGTTATCTGAAATAATTTCAAGAGGAAGACCAAAACGAGAAAAGATGTTAGATTCCAGGAAAAATATGACTTTCTCATCTTGTGCACGCTTGAATGGTACAAATTCAATTCACTAAGTAAAGTAATATGTTGTTGTAAGTATAAAAATATGTCCCGTAGAAGATGGAGGTTTGATAGAACCAATGAAATCTAAACCCCATTTAGAAAATGGAAAATCAGGAAGAATAAGTTGCAAGGACATGGCATAAATTTTTCCTTTACCAACAAATTTTTGACACTGATCACAAGCCCTGTAAATTTGAAAGAATCTCTAAAAATGAAAGGCAAATAATACCTTTTTCTTAGGATTTTAAAGGCAATGCCTTTTGCTGCAAAATGACCACCAATATGAACATTTGAATCTACTGATCCATGATTTTCTCTCAAGTTTTTTTAATCTGCTGCATCATCTATACATCGTAACAAAAACCCATTAGTAGATCTTTGAAATGAAAAATTTCTCAAGAAAAGATATTTAGAGGCTTCAAGACGTAACCTCCCGCATTGATGAGATTCTAGGTAATCAGGACACTTCTGTTGAAATTTTAGCAAGAAAGGCCTTCCATCATCACTATAGTATCCTAGCATGATGGAGGACAATGAAACATAGGCTAAGTTGATTAAATAAACTTTTCCCTAAGTCTAACTTAGGAAAAGAACTGTTGATGTGTTATAATTTTCAATTGACTTTATTGAGTACCTTTTCTAAGGTTAAAGTGAAAAATAATTTAAGTTGTGGTCTTTTAATCTTGACTATTGATCTAATCTTGATGGAGAGAGTAGATCTCATCTCTTCATCACTTTGGAGATTAGAGTTTCACTTACTAAACAAAGTATATGAGTAGATCGACTTGGTCAGGGGGGCACACTTGAGAGAGAAGATTCGATTTCTGAGAGAGATTGATTGCAGGTTTGCTGGTGAGAGTTTTTGCAAGAGGACGAAGGGGACATGTACAAGTGGATCGACTCTTCTCTTCACCAAATCGTAGAAGTATTCTTGATGTCTGATAGGGCTGAGTTAGAGTGACACAAGGGTGACGTAGGAAGGTTGTACTATTGCACAGAGGCTCACCTTATCTTCCTTGATTTCATTCTGGGAGTCTTTTGGAGGGTTTTAGGAAGGTCGTACGATTATGTTGAGGAGGGTTTTTCTAAGATTGATCAACTATTGGTTGAGGCCGATTTACCATTGTAAGAGATCTCTATATTTTCTTGCATAATAGTATAAATCCACAAATATGTTGCACTAGTTTTCCCTCCGGGATTTTTCTAGGGAGGATTGTTCAAAACAAGTGTGTACAAGTGTTGTGATTGTTGTTATTCTTTAATGTTTAATAGTGGTTATTATTTCTATCATGCATATTATTTTTGTGAAGAGAAAACATAGATAAATGAGTTAAATAATTGAAAAGTGAACTGGGTTTTTAGAAATTTCACATGGTATCAAAGCAGGAAAACAAAAGGATACAACATCTTATCAGATCTGAATAGATTTGCAGTGGACCATATAGATCTAAGCACAAATCGAGGTAGCTATAAGATTTATGTAACAAGGGTTTGAACCTTGAGGGTTTGAACAAAATAGTCATGAGTTTGAGGGTAGAAGACATATTACAAGGGGCTCAGAATTATCCTACCTAGAAAGAAAGGATGACAACTAGAAAGAAAGGATGACAATGATATTATAAGTCAATGATGTGTTAGATCATGTCAGTGACAAGGAAACAAGTCCTATGGGTGTATTCGAATTGGTTATATGGAAGAAAGGTGAGGCTAAGGCAAAGATCATGATTCTTGATGAGATAAAGAACCATGTGGTCCCACATCTCTCAGGAAAAGCTGATGAAAAAGATATGTGGAAAGCCCTAAGTGACCTCTACCAAAAAAATAAATGAAAACAAAGTGATGGCTCTGTGCAAGCAATTGCATGGGACCAAGATGGACAAAAGTGAGGGTGTAATACCTTATCTTACCAAGATAACACATATTAGGGATGAACTTGCAACAGTGGGAGCAAAGGTTGAAGATCCTGAGTTGGTGTGTATTGCATTAGATGTTTTTTTCTAAGTCATGCAATGTTTTTGTCCATGGTGTGGTGGATCGAGAGAAGCTTCCTGATTGGTAGTGGTTGTGGGATGATTTTTTGTGCATGAAGAGATTAGAATTGGTCAAGAAGGACCATCATCCAACTCATGTAGAGGAGAAAGAAGGATTGGCCCTTGGAAGCAAAGAAAAGGGAAAGAATAAGAAGAAGAAAGGTGGAAAGAAAAACATTGAATTCTCAAAATTCAAGTGTTTCCAACATGACAAGATGGGACACTTTGCATCACAGTGTTAAGAGATGAAGAAGAATAATGATCCACAAATGGTAGCTTCAACAGTAGTGGATGAGTTTTCCAAGTCATTTGAGGAGGATTTTTGCTTCATAGCCTGTATGTCTAGTGCATTTGTTTCAGACATGTGGTTTTTAGACAATGGTGCATCTTGTCATATGACATGGCACAAATAGTGGTTTACTAGGCTACAAGAGGGAGGCATATGTATAAGAGACAGTTACAGGTTTATCCAGGGAGAGCATTAGTGAGTATCACCACAGACATGGGTGAGTTGTGGTACATGAGGATGGCACACATTCATTTTGGTGCTTTGGGGAATTTGAGGGAGGCAATCATTGGATTGCCTAATTTTACAGCTGAGAGGAATGACCCTTGAATGGGTTGTGCATTGAGAAAGTATGCTCGGAAACCCTTTCCATCTAGAGAGCACAGGTCCAAGGGAGTATTGGATCTGATACACTCTGAAGTATGTGGGTCGATGAGTGTGGAGTCAGTGAGTAGCTCCAGATAATTTGTCTTGTTTATTGATGACTACTCCAGAAATATCTAGATTTAATTTCTAAAGACCAAGTACGAGGTCTTTGGGAGGTTTTAGGATTTCAGAGCTTTGGTAGAAAACCAGACTGGGAGGACTATTTGGGTCTTAAGGTAAGATAATGGGGGAGAGTACACCTCTAAGGAGTTCAGGGATTATTTAACATCAGAGGGGATTAAGAAGGATCTCATAGTTCATTATAATCCTCAACATAATGAAGTGTTCGAGAGAAATAACAAGACTATGGTTGGAGCAGCACAAGCTATGATTCATGATCAGGGGATGCCATTGTTCTTATGGGCAGAGGCGAGCAGTGTTGTAGTATATTTACAGAATAGGAGTCCCCACACAGTTTTGGGGAAACAAACACCCGAGGAGAAATTTTCAGGTACTAGGCCAGATGTAAGTGATCTTCGCATCTGGGGAAATGTATGTTACTATCACGTCCCTTCAGAGAATATGACAAAGATAGACCCCATGACAGTAAAAGGGATTCGTTTTGGCTACAATGAGGTTTCCAAACCTTATAGGATCTATGTGCCTACACACAGGAAGGTTATTGTGTGTATAGATGTACAGTTCGAGGAGGAGCATGCATTGAGGAGATCGACAAATTTTCTAGCAAGTGTAGAGAACTAGCAAGGATAAATCTTAGGAGTCTAGGAGGAGGAGGCACTGAGTCAGAATACAAGATCAAAACAACATACACATGATACAAGTGTTCAGAGGGAGACTGTTGGACATGATCATCATGAGCGAGTTGATGAGCGTGATGCAGTTCCCCAAAAGCATATTACTAGGCCATGACCTAAGTGGTATAAGTCCACAGTCAGCGATTCTAGGTTGGCAGGGATACCAGAGAGAGAATTTAGACGAAGCAAACCACCAGAGAGACTTGGATATGTGGCATTGATGACTCAACTCATTGATGTTGAGTCTTCTAGTTATGAGAAGGACATAAGGTATGGCATGAGGTCATGATGGAGGAATATGCCTCCATTATGAAGAATAATGTTTGGGAGGTGGTTCCAAGGAAAAAAGATAAAAAGGGTGGTTGGATCCAAGTGGATCTATAAATTTAAGCATGCAACAGATGGAAGTGTTGACAAGTACAAAGCCCACTTTGTGGCCAAGGGGTTTTCACAGCGAGAGGGAGTTGACTATGAGGAGACTTTCTCTCCTATGGCCAAGTATTCCTCGATCCAAGCAGTCATTTCATTGGAAATAGAGAAGGGTTAGCACATTCATCAGATGGACGTAAATACCACCTTCCTCAATGGAGTTGTTGATGAGGAGGTATATGTTGAGTAGCCAAAGGGATTTGAGTTTAACAACAGAGAGATGCATGTGTGTAGATTAAGGAGAGCCTTGTATGGGATCAACCAAGAACCCAAGTCATGGTACTCGAGGATTGACACCTACTTGAGAGAGATAGGTTTCCAGTGGAGCGAGGCTGATCCAAACCTGTATTTTCTTGCAGGGGAGGTGCCTCTCATACTGGTGTTATATGTAGATGACCTATTTCTAACAGGAGATGAACAACCGATAGCAGACTGCAAGTCCAATATTGCAGCTGGGTTTGAGATGAAATACCTTGGGTTGATGCACTACTGTTATAACTCAAAATTCCACTTCTATTCATCCTTGATGTTGGCCTACTCATTCATACATCTGCCAACCCATTTTGATGGAGTTCTTCTCAAAAAACAAATTTTTGTATGGCATACACGCCCTATTGCATATGCAGAGTACACACATAAACTAGTTGCACACCTAGAATCCCTCATACATATGCTTGATGCACTAATAAAATCACACATGTACTCTAAAAAGTCACAAAAAAATATAAAATCTGTGCTTTTTGGTGGAGTTTACGGGCTATATTAGNNNCATCTTACCTATTGTAGCCCTTATAGCGACAAATTAATCATCATTTTATCATATAAATGGGTCCCTAGGAGGGTCATTTGGATATATCAAACTAGAGGCAAGAGAACTCTGCCAAATTTTCTCCCCTGTTTCCCAAGCCTTTTGCATTTTTCTCTAAGTTTTATCCTCAACATTCCCTTCCATCCATCTTCCTTATACCATCTGTTGTTCCAGAGTTTGTGTTTTAAGGCTATAAAACACACAGTCTAAGCATCCAAGAAATGATAAAACTTTTTAGACAATGAAACAAGGAAAACTAGACCAGGGTCAGTTTCTCAACTGCCTCCGTCTTTCTTCCCTTTGTTCCTGGATAGTTATATCTTGTTCAATCACTGCCCACGATCGTTCTAACTCGATTCTGTTTGTAGCAGTTAGCAAGATAGTGTTGAATAAGTTTAATGCTATGCTAGTCTAATCTTGTAAACCGGGTTCTACGTTTGGTTGCCTCCCGTTTGGGACTGTCATGGGTGATTGATTGTTTTCTTTTTATTTTTATAAAAGGTTTTGGTAAATTTGTTACTTCAGAATTTCTGGCAAGATATAGTAAAGCGATTTTAAAACTTAAACATAAAAATGGAGACACAAGCAAGGCTTTCTCCTGGTTCAGTGATGATTATCAAATTGTTTAACAAATGAAACATACGTAAAGAAAAGAACATGGGTATTCTAACAAAAGATCGTATTAAGGAACAGAGAGCTACAGGTCTTGAAATCATTAAAACAACTCCAGAGGAAAAACTGTAACCTACTCAACATCCAAACCAAATTTATACTATAAACAACAATTGCATACAGTGTTAATTTGATTCAATTGCTAGAAATGCTCAATAAGAGGAAAAATTGACAAAGTAACTAGAGAGGGACATAATTATAGTCACTGAATAACAAGATCCAGAATCTCCTTGTGAATGCTATTCTTGATAAACTTTAAAACTGGTTCTACAAAATGATCTTCTTCCTCCAAAATTTCTGAAGCCCTCTTTCAGCCTCATGAAATCATATTTATATGTTTCTATACAAAATTTCGGTTGGCAACTACCAACTTCCTAGTTCCTCGGTCGCAATAGGTTAAATGCCAACCATTTATAATTTATTACAAAATTCTAAAAGTAGAAATACTTATAAAGTTTTACTTCTGAGTAGAAAGACTTTCTTCGTTTGTTTTAGTTGCTTGAATGTGCCTTTCTAGAAACCTCACTAAAGCCTTGGGAACTTCGGGCATCTCGTTTGCTTCAAGGGAGAAGAAACTTCTTTGCAATTCTGGCAATTGGTTTGTAATTGTCTTCTTTATGAACTTGATTCTCTCCAATCTCGAACTGGGGCCGATCATCCACTTTTCGATTTCTGACATATTTATTGCTTCGATACTCGAGATCTCTGTTTTCTTATTTTCAAGTTCTTCTCTTATTTTCAATTGCTGATGATTGATGTTGACTTCTCCTAATGACTCAGGCAGGCCGTTGGGTTCGGCCATTATTGAATCCTTTTCAATGGAATCAAAGATTTTTTGACAATCTTTAATGACTTCCTCAGTTACTCCTTTATAATCTTCCAACTT
>CBVK0102582520.1:0-23403 GCA_900067695.1 Picea abies | reverse complement strand
AGTCATGTGGGCCCCGTTTGGGTAAGTCAGTACATCAACTTCCCGGTGTCGTAACTTTTGCATACGATCTCTGTTTTAGGCGTATGATAGCCCATTGGAAAGATCTATCCGAGGAATACAACAGTTGCACAAAATCTCATGATGAAATTTTACGACCGCCACATACCCACAAAAAACATCGTTTAGGGCCTCAAAACGGCTATGGAAGTTCAGGACCCAAAAAAACTGCTAAAAATAGTAAATTATCAAAATTGCTAGAAAGTTGTTTTGAGCCAGCTGGGAAAGGTGGGTGGCCACCAATATCCACCTAGATCAGTCAAAACCCTAGGGGAGAGAGGCTCACCTTGGTGTAGGAGAAGTAGGCCTTGGTGTTGTCTCCTCCTTCCTTAACTCAATGGCAATCATAGCTAGCTGAAAATGAAGTATAAAACCAAGACAAGAAGGTTTGATGAAGCAAAGTGTTGCTACAGCAAGGCTCTACCAGCAAACCCTAGAAAAATCGGCCCAAAGTGTAGAAAACCTAGGCTTTAAGGTGTCTCTCTCTTCTTAGCTTATAAAAGGTACGGCTAGCAAAAAATGAAGAGAGAATGAGAGTGTAGCAACGACTAGGCTCTCTCCTTCTTCAATCAATGGCTGGAAATTCTCTCAATGAGGACATGAGACAAGGACCTACTTGTGTTCTTTTCACCTAGGGTTTTGTTCAACAAAATTATAAACATATGCAATAAATAAAACTACAACCATTCATTCAAGAAGTTTTGTAGAAAAAATACTTACATATCACCAAGAAAAGGCATTGCAAACCCTAGTTGTAACACCTTCCATTAAAGAGAAATGCCAAACTATGCCAAGAAATCCTCCTTCAACAAGTGTGCATCACTAAATCAACCAATAACCCAAGAGAGCACGCAAATTTTAGACCTCACTAATGAGTGACTAAGTTGTGATGAAAAAATGAAGGTGAAAATCCTTCATTTATACAATATCATGACCTAAATTTACATTTTAGGTCATGTAAAAGGCCAATAAGGCCAAAATACTAAAATCATATTGTTTTACATTAAATTGTCAAATTAAACCCTAATCAAGATGAAAAGATATATCAAGCCTCTCCAAGGGAGACGATAGCCCCTTTTAGGGCAAATGGAGCATCCTGGAGAAAAATGTTAGCCCTCCTTAGGCTTCTCCAACCTGCCACACATGCCAATACTGCTCAGTCTACCTCCCAAGACATCCATAATGTTGGATGATGTCATGGTCATGATGGGTGACATCCTAGACCTTCCAAGGCCAACATTCCACTGAAAAAGGGCCAATCCCCCTAGGTCAAGCTCTGCGGGGGTGCCTCTGGTGGAACATCCTCTTCTTCTTCGATGTGAAGCCCCTAATCCATCTTTGTTCTATCTCTACCCCTTGATGGGGTCCCAACATCCATATGATGGGATCTTCAGCTCCATGGAGGTCTGAACTGATCATCTCCCCATGTGTACCGGTCCAAATCGTACCTGTCCATCAGGCATGGTCCTGCACATCAAAAGCTATGTCCTCCAAGGGCTCATCAGTTACAGGGATCATAGAAATGTCAATAACATATCATGATCAATATTATTAAACATGTGCATAAAATCCCTAATGCATCAGTCAAAAGCTCAAAGATATTACACAAGCCTACAATACAAGTCTGAAGAAAAGGACAGGGCGTCTTATTAGGCTAGTGTCCATTGGAAAAGGAAAGTTCTTGGAAGAGACCTCATCCAAGCCATGTAAGTGGGTGATGTGGTCAGGGGATGTCCAAGCATGTGGGTGCAATGAGGGCCAAGGATGCAAAAAATGTTACTTGTGGGTGCCTTTGTAGAAGGTGAGTTGTACCTGTCCTGGATGCTTTTTTTCCAAGCCCATTCTTGCCTTTTATTCTTCATTCTTTTTGTTCTTTTATTCTTTATTTCTTTTTGTTCAAGAGATAATCAGGGGACACTGCCCTTGCGTGGTGACCAGTGGTGACAACGTTACCCACAAGTACTTTCATAAAAATTAGAAGGTTGGCTCATGATGAGACCCCCTTTCCCTTAGCCATGCAACCAAGAGTCACTGCCCTGGTGTTGTAACCAGCTGGTGGCAATGTCATACTGCTAAGTACCCATGGACCTAATATGTTGGCTTGTGATGAGACCCCCTATCCTCTGGTTAGGTCTTATTTTATTACCTTTTTCCGGGTCCCTCTTGTTTCTTTCTGAGAAGCCTTTTATTTCTTTCTCGGGGATCCCTGGGCGAAGAATCTCGAGGTTTTATTTTTAGGCTTTTATCTTTTACCAACTTGCTTTTACCTTTTGGGCCTCTAGTCCCTTCTTCCCACGAGATAAGGTGCAGTCCGGAAAAATAGGTCAACCCCATGCCCGGACAAGTGGACTGGGATAAGTGAGCGAGAAACAAGATGTAAAAGTGGTGTTGTGATGGGCATGGATGATGGATTTTTAGAAACCCCCCCAGTGGCAAACCAAAACCTATAAACACAGGCTTGCTAGGGCACCCTGTTAATCCCCCCAAATATGATCAAGTGGGCAAGTGTAAGATCTAAGAAGTCGTTAGAAATAAAAGGAATCAGATGCACATATTCAATGGTTTTGATGATCAAAGGGACACATACCATGATACCTAAACTAATTACCTCATGGAGCAAGAACCATCTCTGATACAGGACCAAGCCGATGGTGATGGATGTTGTTGCTTCTGACAAGATAAATATGCTAGAAGAAAGAAAAGGTGGGCCTTCCAGGGCCATGCTAAATTCAATCCTTCTCTTGGTACTCCATGTCTAGGACCTGTGGGCCTCGCGACATGATCTCCTAGTTATCCCTGAAAGTGGGGGATAACAATTCCCAACACTTAGATATGATCTATTCTCATTCAGGTACCATGTATGAAATTATCCCTCATGTACCTCAATCGTCAATGGATCCGAAAAAACCAAACCTAGGACCCCATGCCAATGGCGTGGTTGGTTATGTATCCCACGCTTCTGTGGGCCAACTAGTTGACCAGATGGGTCACATGTCTATTTCTTCAAACCTGTCAGCTGTTGTGCCTGATGCTCAAACTACCTCAGTCCCCACTCAAACCTTTGAGGTGAATTTGGTGCAATCCATGCAACCAAAGAATCCTAAGCAACCTGGAGGGAAGAAGAGGAATAAGAAGAAAAAATCCAATAGTGAGTGAGGGACTGCTCTAACCCAAAACAATCAAGGGGGGCACAAAAGAGAAGAAAAAGAGTCAATTCCCCTGCAAAATTTGTGGGGAGGACCATCCTACTCACCAATGTCCTCTAAAGGATGAGATTCATTGATACCTTGCACAAAAAAATTCCCTCCAGCAACATACTGTCTTAACTCATCCATTCCCCCCAGCCTCAACAAATGGTTGCAACGATTCCTACCCCTCCACAAAGGGGCATGGTAGGTATCCTACAATTTGAGGGATCATCCTCATCTATCAACATTATGATGTGTGACGAGATGGTGAAACTGCAAATCCAAGCATGCAATTATGATATTGTTACACACCAAAATGTCACACTTAAGTGTCGCATCTATTTACACCTAAGTGTTGCAAGTGTTGTAAAGTGTCATATGCACCTTATTAAGTGTCGCATGCACTTTGTCAAGTGCCATATGCACCTTACTAAGTGTCACATTAAATTTTCTAAGTGTCGCAACCATTGACACCATGGAAAAACATTTGTCATAATCCCTAAGTCATTTGGAGGAAGAAACTCATCATTTGAAAGATGGAATCATGCCTTTTACTTAGAATTTTGGCCATTTTTGGAGGATTTTGGTGGTCAACGATCCCCTTCCCATGTATAGGGAGCATTGAACCCTCACCAAGGCTCCCCTTCCCATGCTTAGGGATAATTTCCAATGCTTTGTGCTCAACCTTGAGGGAGTGTTGAAGTGGTTAGAGGAATTTATGGAAATCCCACCTTTTTCTAAGGTCCAGATTCGAAGAGATGAGGTTTCTTTGGGTCAAATCATATCCCATGGCTCTATATTAGGATAAAATCGTAGCTCATGGATTCATATCCTGAACCACTTCCCAAAATATTCCATGGTGGTTAAGCCTCACAATCCTATATATTGAGAGCATTTCCATGGTGAAAGGGAGGGAGGGAATCCATTGAAGCATCATCATTATGATCTTAAGAAATTCATGCAAGGGTTGGACTAGAGATCTTGGAGAAGTTGTTGCAACGTCAAAGATGATTTGTAAGTGCTTTATTTATTGGATTTCCATTAATATAAACTTTTCCTATTCCCTTCAAGTTCATGTGTTAAAACATATGATTTTCTATTGTTCTTTCAGTCATTGTAGATATATCTATTTTGTCTAACCAAATAGAGTATAAGAAGGAGATTCCTTTTTGTTCATTTTAGGTCCTGTCTTGCACCTAGGAGCTTGGATATCAAGGTCAAAAGGTTGGAGCAGCGAGGACTAGCATCGTAAAAAGGTACGACACATTCTCTTCCTTCTCATTTATGTTGGTCAAGATAGGTCTAAAGGGACGCTAGTGTCCATTTTTTTTCTCCTGTCTTTGGACCAAAGAAGGGGTCTAGGTCCAAAGGGGGGTCTACCTTGTTCGCAGGGGAAAATTAACCACAACAGATACCCTTGAGGTAGACCCTTCTACTCGAGAGCCAAATTCCTCTTCCCATCCCAATAACCCTCTCTAGATAGAGAATGCATCATTTGACACATTTATTCCCCCCCAAAGGGAGTCCTTTGATGCACGACTCATAATCTGAACACACAGTCCACCCAAAACTATAATATTATGGAAGATTTGGCCCAGGCACCATGTCCCATGTCTACTTTAGAAGTCCTCCAAAGCTTCCCTACACAACATAAAGCTTTGTTTTTAGCCATTGGAGGGATGGATCCATCATAATCCAACTTGATTGCATTTGACACAGATCATGCTTATAATTGACTTTCCCATTTGTTTTCTTTCCAAATCATAATTAGAGTACTAGGGAATAACATCTTCCACGTAGTTTTTAATGAAGGTGCATTGAATTGCATCATGTCCATGTCATGTTGGAAATACTTAGTCTCTCCAAAGCTCAACCTGTTGTTGACAAGGATAAAATCACCCTTTGTCAACAACAGGGGTTATAGTAAGAAATCTTGTTGGAGACATAATCCTTTGTGGTTGTGTTACTTGTAACATTAATGTAAATACAAACAGTCATAGGTGACAGGAAGAGTCATTCATTATGGAAGAGGAACAACCATTTTACTCGTATTTATTCACCTATCTAGTTAATGCAAAGACATTAAGTGTGGAGTTACTTTTCTTCCATTCCTGGTCTAACAGTGGTATCAGAGCCTAGTTAACTCCATGAATAGATTCCTAACATTTTCCCCAACCTGCTAAAATGCCTTTGCTGGCCTTCCTGTCTCTCTGCTCTCTAACACTCTAGTTTATCCTCTACCCTAATTTATACATTACAAATCCATGTTGGTAACTGAGCAGATCAACACATCCCATGCGATTGCATATTTCTTTGGCCATTCGACTACCCACATGACCCCGTTGATGTCCTAGTGAATTGTTCGCGTGAGCTATGAGCATTGGTATCATATTCCTTCTCCATTATCAACCATTCAAACTCACGACATCCCTAATCTCACACAACTTAAAACCCTAACATTCCTCAAGACTCCCTCAAGAAAACCCTAATTTTTTCTTAGACTCGCCTCGACTCTTTGCTGCCAATATTCATGTTCCTTTGGTATTTCTCCATATATGATATCTCTCACGATCCATTGAAAGCTAGTATAGTTATCAAACCTCACCTCGCTTGCCCATCCTTGATATTATCTCATGACCCAATGCACGATTGCACTATATTATTGCACGTACAATCCCATAAATCGCCTCAATGCCTGGACATGGTAGTGCCTAGGGGTTGCAGAAGGTGAAGAAGGTGAAAATCAGTGACCGTTCAACCACAAACATCTCAGGCCTCTGACATTGAGGCTCCCGAGCATATTCCCACTTACTTCGTAAAGGATCATTGCTCTTGGGGTCGAATTGGAGCCACTGGAGTGGGGTAGAGCTTGTTGAGCCCATCCACCTTCTATTTCTTTGACAAAACCATGATTGAGTTTTGGGAAACATACCTCTTACATAAATTCCTCAAAATATTCTTAATCGTTCACTTCTCTTTTGTGGTATTCATTAGTGCGATTCAGTTTTCTATGTACCATTGCATGGTATATGAACAAGTGATGGGCTTATACACTATTTTGATTTGCCTTTCCATGTTCTCGACAACGCTTAATTGAAAGTGTTCAAATTTATCTACAGAGAATTCACCCTTTTCTTTGTTTGCATCCCCGTGTTTTGAACAACACGTAGTAGAAATCATTTCAATGTCCATAAATAATTCTCCAAGAAAAAAAGAGGATAAGAGATTTGTTGGCCCGATGTTTTGTTAGTGCTGGTGTTCTTTGTGCAAACAAGTTGCTTCGCTTACACATAGTTTGAATCGCAATATTTGAATTGACGCCCTTCTATTCTCTTGGTATCGGTTTTGGAAGCATGTCATTTAATGGACAACATGAAGGAAGTAAGAGAAGACACAAAAAAAAAAAAAAAAAANAAAAAAAAAAAAAAAAAAGAAGCTCAGAGGCAAGGGGGTTGGTATAATCCCCATAAAAAAATTCGACCTTCATTGTACCTACTGCAGAATGAATGGGTCACATGAAGCCATCGACCACAAAATACCACAAAATACCATGGCAGAAGATTAAAGAAGACATAGGTAAAACTTCAAAATTAGCAGAAGGTAAAGCACATGTTCATCATGTTGTTGCCTATTGCAATATAGGAGTTGTTGTAACAGATATCAAAATCGATTGCGCTGCCCAAGGTCCAAGTACAGTCAAACCAATGAAATTGGAGGCGTTTAAGGACGGCTATATGAGCAATGTCAGAGGCTGAATATATATCAACCGGAGAAGTACCAGAGTCTTCTGCATTTTACCATTATGTCTAGCCATGGAGTTTCTTGGCTGCAAAGATAATTTCTGGGTACTTGCGAGCCTTTATTCAAGCAGTGTTTATATATGGAATTACCAATCACAGACTTTGGCAAAGTCTTTTGAAGTCACAGAACTTCCAGTACGATCTGCAAAGTTTATTGCTCGAAAGCAGTGGATTGTAGCGGCTGCAGATGATATGATAATTCGCGTTTTCAACTATAACACCATGGATAAGGTCAAATCATTTGAAGCACACACTGATTATATTAGTTGCATTTAATCCCAAGGATACCAACACATTTGCAAGCGCCTCACTGGACCGCACCATCAAGATATGGAACCTTGGCTCTCCAGACCCAAATTTTACACTTGCGGCCCACATGAAAGGTGTAAATTGTGTTGACTACTATACAGGAGGTGACAGACCATATCTTACTACGGGGTCTGATGATCAGACAGCAAAGGTTTGGGACTACCAGACTAAGTCATGTGTTCAGACGCTTGAAGGACATACGCACAATGTCTCTGCAGTCTATTTTCACCCTGAGCTTCCTATCATCATCACAGGTTCAGAAGATGGCACCGTTCGCATTTGGCATGCATCTACATATAGGCTTGAAAACACTTTGAATTATGGACTAGAAAGAGTTTGGGCGATTGGATACCTCAAGAGTTCAAACAGGGTTGCCATTGGATATGATGAAGGTGCAATCATGATAAAGATTGGTCGAGAGGAGCCAGTTGCCAGCCTGGACAGTAGTGGTAAAATTATATGGGCAAAAAATACCGAAGTACAGACAGTAAACATCAAGGCAGTTGGAGGAGATTTTGAGAGGTTGCATCTAGCTGTTAAGGAGTTGGGAAGCTGTGATTTATATCCACAAAGTTTAAAGCACAATCCAAATGGAAGATTTGTTGTTGTATGTGGTGATGGCGAATACATAATTTATACGGCACTAGCATGGAGGAATAGATCCTTTGGATTTGCACTTGAATTTGTTTGGGCTTCAGATGGAGAATATGCAATTCGAGAAAGTACTTCCAAGATCAAGATTTTTAGCAAAACATTTCAGGAAAGGAAGAGATAGCTCTGTTATTTTGACAAACAAACTGGCATCTTCTACTACATATTCTAGCGCAGTTAGTGGGATGCTTAATGACTGGCAAAGGAGTGTTTTTTGGCAAACCCTTTTGGAACTGAAGCATTTGAAATTCTGTCTGGGCTTAAAGGTCGACTTCTAGATTTTGATAATAAAGTGAGAATGCATGTTGCGAATGGCATATGTGATCTGGCAAATCCCAACCCTAGATGTGTGCCTTATGGAGTTCTTAAGCTTGTTGCAGAGCGGTTACGTGACAAGAAGCTTTCCGTAAGAAAGGATACCCTTCAGAAGTTGGTAGAAGTTTATAAGGCTTATTGCATGAAGTGCACCGAAGGCATTATTGCACCCAGTGAAACAATTTGAATGGATTCCTAGTAAAATTATAAGGGTTTGTTATGACAAGGACTGCAAGGAGTTCAGGCCGCCTGGAATGGAGCTTATCTTTGCAGAAGACTTGTTTCCAGTCCAACTCCCTGTGGATGAAAGAACCCAACATTGGATTTTAATGTTCGCAGTTTTCGGTTCTACAGACATTAAAGCCTTAGAGCGTATCTTATCTCAGCAACAAAGATGCAACGGAAACCGGAAAGCATTGTCAGCAGCAATGGTCGAAACCCTGAAATGTCGCAGCCTCCTCTTATTTAATCCGAAACCTTCAACTGCTCGCGGTGCTTGAACCGACCGTTAATTTGATTAGTGATCATTATCAATGACTCCCCGCGTAGCATATTGTGAAATTGAGCGCCGACATGGCTTCCACGTATCGATATTCGAAAGATTCGTACCCCAAATCATCCAGCTGAACTCAGAAATGCTTCTCGTCTTCTGCAAAGGTAGTAGAAAGGGCGTCGTGTCTGCAAGTAGAGCTGTCGAAGTGGAGCTGGCAACTGGCAAGCTGTGAGAAGAATCCATGATGGTGGCAATACGACGTTCCTCAGTTGGCAGGAATCGCGGTCAAGGCAGTTACGACTTCTGGAGTTGGTCGAACGAGATGGGTAATACCTTCGCAAGCTTGACTTCAATGGATACACGAAGTTCTGTAGTCCATATGCATTCAGATGCTGGTCTTAAACTTGTTTCTGATAGCTAAGGATATTGGAACGTTGAGCACCGGTTATGTCTGGATAGCCGCAGATTGGCTATTTTCTGTTTTAGATTCGGGTCTACTTGAAGCAGACGACACTAGATGGGTGAGTAACTGGTTCTATAATGGAAGAATATCTATCATAAGGTGATTTTGTGGAGGTTTTCTTGATAACAAAACCCAAAGCCAACGTACAAAAGAAAAGTGTCGGTCATCTGCAAATGTTTCAGTTGCTGAGAAAATATTAAAACACTTCCCAAGATGCATTTTCTCCATCCCATGGGGCTGCAACAGCAAGACATATTGAGAAACACGTCCATGAAAATCGTGGCTCTCAGGTTATCTCGTTCCAAGACGCCAATGAGGCAGGAGGTGGTTCAATACATGCTGGACATTGATTCAAACATGTGGAGCATGAGGTGCAGCAAGGCCAGCTGGTTCCGTATCATGAATGTGCTCTCTGGTCTGATGGATGTTACCAAATGGATAGACGAGCCATGTCAATGGAAGAATCCAGTGACCACAGTTTTAGTTCATCTACTTTTCTTGATTCTGGTATGGTACCCAGAGCTGATAGTGCCCACTGTTTTCTTCTACATTTTTCTGATAGGTTGCTGGTACTATAGGTTTCGGCCCCGCATGCCTTCCCACATGGACATCCAGCTTTCCCATGCCAACACAGTGGACAAAGATGAGCTCGACGAATAATTCGACCCTATCCCGAGCCAAAAACCCCCCGAGGTCGTCAGAACGAGATACGACAGGCTACGATGCTTGGCTGCCAGAATTCAAATGGTTTTAGGGGACTTTGCCACACAAGGAGAACGGATTCAAGCGCTCTTGAGCTGGGGAGATTCCCGGGCAACGGGGATATTCATTGCAATGTGTTTTATAATTTCATCGATTCTATATATTGTGCATTTCAAGATGGTGGCCGTTTTGCACGGATTCTACTTCCTTCGCCACCCTCGGTTCAGAGAGCTCATGCCGCAATCCTCTCTCAATTTCTTCAGGTGCCTGCCCTCTCTGTCAGATCGAATCCTGTGAAAGCTTCGGGACTTTTGCATTCACACTCTTTCTATGTTTATCAACTCTGAATTTAATTTACATTATCTTCGCTTTATAAATGGCCAGGATTGCTTCTGGCCACCTAAACATCTCTATGGATGTTGGATATTGGGAGCATATTCACTCACTCGAAAGTGTTGGAGATATCTCAATGTGGAATACAATATTTACCACCAGCAGTCATGAAGGTCGAACCCTTGGATTCTCTTGCATAATGCAATGAATGTGACTGTAAACTGGATGACACCCGGCGTTGAAAGCAAAATCAAACGTTTGGATTACACGCAGAAATCCCTGTCCACTAGTCAAATGATAAATAACAGTTCAACTAAGCGTTTGGCAGCCGAAGAGTCTAGAAGGCGAACCGGTTCAGATTCCCGGAACGCAAAGCGATTCGTTCTTAGATTTTTTCTTTTAAATAATTGTTGTATGTAACAGAGAGAAAGGAGTGCATGAGCGCAGGACTGGGAGAAAAATCTCTGTCATGAGAGATTCATTGTAATTGCTGAGTTTTTGTAAACCAGACTGGAGTAATAAAGATGATTTTTGCTTGCGATAGTGAGATTCATCACAGTCGATTTCTTTCAGCATGTCTTTCTTCTTTTCAGCTGTGTTAAATCTATTTGGACTGCATTTATGTGTTTTTTACTCGCAGTTGATATTGTTGTTACCATAGTCTTATGTCTTCCTTAATCCATTACAACTGCATTACATTTTGTTTTCCTCTAACTGATGGGCTTCGTTACACTTTAGTACGACCACTACTGTAATGAATGGATTTGGGTTTTCTGTAATTGTTTATTGCCTTTCCTCTGCACCAGCTATCAGATGTGTAAGACGAATCTGCATTTTTAGAACTCTGCATATATCCTTTGCTACGTCGGCCTTTCCTTTTTCTCTCCGCTACCGCATCATGATTAATCAAAACGTTGAAAGATAGACTTACTTTGCCTCACTTTCTGCAAGTTATTTGATCTCTGCTATTGTCTCTTTTCTTCGGTTTTCATTTGACTCCATGCCCAATGGACCATTTCCCTGGTTTGACACCCAAACTCCAAAAATCCAAGACCATCTTTTACCCATAAATCTGCCCACCGTTTCACACTTATATCAATCTATTTTGTGACATTTTTCGAGAGATCCCTCTCGGGTTGGGGGAGGGCAGCCTTCCAATCCAAAGTGGTTCAAGGTTGCCTCGGGATTGATTTGCTGCAGCCCATTTCAGTTCTGAGTGTCAACAGGAGTAACTAAATATCTCTTTAATACTTCATTTGCTTCTTGGGAAGATGAATGGCTTCTTGACACAGGTGCAACCTCTCATATGAAATTTCAAAGAGATTTCTTCGAAGACTTTGATGACAATGTAGATGGCATAGTGTAATTTGCAAATAGATCAAGTCTCAAACCTTTGGGAATGGGCACCATCAGGCTTAAGTTGCCTGGACTCCCATATTTGTTTTTTTCACAATGTACTCTATCTTCTTGAGCTATAAAGAAGCTTGTTGTCTCTTGTGCACATCAGACAACAAGGCCACTTTGTTCATATGTTTGGTGGAAAAGTTGAGATAAGGAAGGATTCTTACAATGAATGGAACAGAAGATGGAATACTGTTGAAGCTGAATGGGACATCTTCCCATACACACACTGTTGCATACCTCTCTCATCATGACTAAGGTATGATGCCATCTAGTCTTTTGTGGCATGATATATGTTGTAATCTAGGGGAAAGTAGGGAGAGTTACTAGTAGTCCTTACATAAGCATCAGTGAATATACATGCATATAGATATAGACAAAGACATACATAAGTAGTGAGAGCCCAAATATCTATGTTTTATTAAAGGATATAACAATACAATATAATGTATACAATATCTCACACAGAGCTATCAAAGTCTATGTGCTTTTCTATTTATACTCCTACATGTCTAGTTACCAGGTAGTTGTAACTACTTAATTGCCTGGGTCGGTTGGTTATCAGATAATTCAACCGACTTACATTTCCAAATATGTCAGTAAACCAACTATTTCTTAGTCTACTGGTGGGCCTAGTCGACAGAGTTGACTAGCCCCTACAACATCTCCCACCACCTCAATTCCTTTCTCATCCTGAGCAAGGGGGGAGTATTCACAATAAAATTTATAAAACTTGATTACAATATTGAGAAGTAGAAGATGAAGAGAGGAAGAAAAGTTGAAGTAGGAGGAGAAAAAATTTCATGTGCTTGACCGACTAAAGTTGCTAGATCTAACCGATATTCTTCCCTTGGAATTTCACTACTGGTTGTGTTGACTATGTATTCTTTTCTGTAGAACTAATGTGTTGGTGACATTTCTATTCTTATTGGGTCGAATATGTTGTATTCCTGTAAGTGGGACATTCCCTTTGTTTCGCTTCCAAATTTACTAAAGGCCTTATTTTGGAAGCATCCTTGGTTTTAAGTCCACAATCATTTCTTCTCACACAAAATTGTTACTTGAAATGATCTTTTGACATTTTCTTTCCACGCTCTATTCAAGTAACATGAACTAGACTATGGATTCCCTCACCATTCATTGGGATGATTGTTGAATGCTTTGTTTCCTCTACGATTTGATCAGTTGAAACCGTAGGGGAGAATTCATGCCTTTATGAGATGACATATTTCTTCTTCTGACGTCTGTGACCAAGATGGCTGATCCGATTAAAATTTCTGAAGGTTTGGCTCTTGGGGGGTCATCGTCTGCTGAATTCTCCGACCCCATGTTTTATGTTTGATAACTTAACTCTTTGCAGAGTGGGTATTCTCCATTCTTGAATTCTATTATATAGAGTTTTAATATGGAGGGTAATTTGAGTGATGGCGAAATATTTCGTACGCAATTCAATATCTCAAGATATGGAGTGTAGGGTTGATGATGATCGTTTTCCTTTATGATCCAATTGAATATGTTTGGTATGAGTATAGCTACTTTGTTGTATACTTATAGATCCTTGTTTTCTTTCGAATAGTTATTGTTTGTCCCAATTAGATGATTCGCGAGTGTGCGAATTGCAGTTATGATTGTTGAAGACTTAGAGAACTTCATCTGAATGGAAATTTATGTCAGTGCTGACCTGGAACTCGTGTGAGCCCTGTTAGGAATTACTCATGGTGTTTCCTGAGTGATTGTTCATGCGTGTCAAGAGAATCTGGGGATTGTTGTGGGATGATCTTCTGCAGTGGTCAATAATTTGTATGTTATTCTCATTGGTCCTTCCCTGAAATGAATTGAATGCACTTTATTTATGGGCATCAATGTTTCCTTGGTAGGTATTTTCCTGAGCTTGACTGACGATATCTACTCTATTAATGCGCAAGCGATACATGGGTTTATCGATTGTTGTTCTTAAATCTTCGAGTTTTTTTCTGTCAGTGCGACTTAGTCGATGTTCTTGGTGACTTATATGTGCATCCAATTTTCTATGCCTCACTCTATCTGTATGATATTGTCGTTTCTCGTGCTCCCTTGATCCATGCTCACTTGATGTCGATCTGTCCCGATCACTTGATTGTATTTTCATCATTATTTTCTTTAGGTCAGGTGATGGAGTGGTATGTCGATCATATCTTCATTTGCTTTGTATTGGGCTTGACCAGGGACTTCTTCCTATCTCCATTGTCATTCTTTATTGCTTTCTCTTTGATGCTTTGATGGATCTTTAATACTTAAATTTTTCTTTGATGGTTTCCTATACCTGGATTTTTATAATCTGATTTTGTTTATAAGACTAAGAAGGGTTTATTTTTGTAAGTAAACGATTAGTCAAATTTGTTCTGACTCCAACCAGAATGTCAGATTTGCATCCCTGTTGGAAATTCCATGCTAGATTTTTCCAACAGGGTTCTTTTATTTCAAGTGTGATACTTTTTTAGACGTGAATTGTTAATTAATTTTTTGAATGGGTGCCTCAACAGTGTTCGGAGTTGGACTGCTTCAATTGATCAAATATCTTCGACAACATAAGGTCCAAGCCATGTTGTCTCTAATTTTCTTGGTTTACCTTTAATACGACTATCATACAACAAAACTAAATCTCCATTTTTAGATCCTTTTTATTTATATGTCGGTCATGCCACGCTTTCTGTTGTTTCTTCTAGACCTATTTATGGTGCATTGCAATTAGTATTCCTCCCTCCATCTTGTTCAATTGGTATAGTCATTCATTCATACGTTTACTGTTGTCAATTTTTTCTACAACTGCAACCCTATCGGAGTTGGTCTAGAAGTGCAAGGGAATAACAACTTCTTGTCCATAGAGAAGATTGAATGGAGTCTTACCTATCAATCGTTTATATGCCAATCTATATGCCCATAGCACTGCATGAATATTTTCATCCTAGTCGTCTTTTTTCATGCTGCACATATTTGTAAGTCCTTTATGTAACATTTTGTTAATAGATTCGACCGCCCTATTTGCTTGTGGGTGGTAGGCTGTCATTCTTATGTGGTTGATAAAAATTTTCACTATCAAGATTCTGATTGTTTCATTCACAAAATGTGTGCCTTGATCCCTAATTAGTGTAAGAGGATAACCAAACCTTATAATTATATTCTCGTAGATGAATTTGACTGCGACCTCTTTGGTACATGATTTGACTGGCTCAAATTCTACCCACTTAGTCACATATTCTACAACAATGATGATATACTTAGCATTAGTTCTTCTTGCCCTTTGTGGAAAGGGCCCAACAAATTCAATGGCCTAGATTTCGAATACTCGATTAGGATTTACTGAACTGAGAGGCATTTCATTTTCCCATAGAGGTTGCCCAATTCTTTGACAACTATCGCATTTTCTATCTTGATCCCGACAACATTTATGTAGAGCCAACCACCATAGGCCTGCTTGCAGTATCTTTTTGGCTGTCGTGTCGGCCTGGAAGTGGCCTCAGCTGGTCCTGCGTGAGCCTCATTAATGACATCTTCCCTTTCATGTTCAGGAACACATCTCCTTAGAGCATCATCGGTTCCCATTTTATAGAGATACCCATTTATGATTGTGAAAGGTGCAACTTTTAAGGTTAGTACTTTTTTGTTTGTTTGTCAAGAGATCTTCAGGAGCCTTTCCTTCTTCTAAGAAATTTTCTATATCTTCTAAATTCTTAGGAGAAACTTCGACTCTAAATAAGTGTTCCTTTGGTAGGTCGCCGTCAATTCCTTTCGATTCTTCTCTCATTGCAAGTCGTGACAGGTGGTGGGGTTGGACGTTATTTTTTCCAAGTTGTATGATTAGGTCAAACACAAGCTCTTGAAATAAAAGTAACCAGTGAAAAATATTGCCTTGGTGGACCGGTTTATTAACCAAATATTTCAGTGCTTGATGGTCTGTAAAAAATGTGAATGGATTGGCAAGTAGGTAATGACGAAATTTATGTAAAGTGAATATCATTGATATGGCTTCTCTTTCCGTGGTCGAATAATTTATTTATGCTTTGTTTAATTTCTGACTTACGTATGTGTTTGGATGATCAACTATGTCGTTGTATGGCTATGCTAGGACCGACCCGACAACAACGTTGGAGGCATTGACATGTACATGAAACTTTCTTGACCAATCATGAAATTTTAGTATTGGAGCTTCAACCAACTTCTTCTTCAAGAATTCAAAGGATTCCTGACAATCTTGGCTCCATATAAACTCGATTTCATTTTGTAGAAGCTCGTCCATTGGAAATGTGATGTCTGAATAGTGGTGTATAAACTTTCTATAGTATTGTGTCCTAGAAAATTTTTGATTTGTTTTTGGTTCACAGGAGGCTTTAAGTCAAGAATAATTTTAATCTTTTCCATGTCAACCTTTACTCCATATTTACATACCACATGTCCTAGCAGGATTCCAATTGGCATAAAAAATATGCATTTCTTAATATTTAACGATAGTTGGATTTGCTTGCATCATTCTAGCATAAGCCTCAACCATTGTATATGATTTTAAAATAAGTTGTATATCATCCAATCATCAAAGTAGACAACCATAGTTTTATACTAATATTCTTGAAATGCCTTAACAACTATTCTCGAGAATACTGCTAGTGCATTTTTTAGTCCAAATGGCATGAATCTGTAGGCAAAGGATCTGAATTCTGAGATGAATGTTGTTTTTGGATGATTTTATTTTTCTATCTACACCTGATTATAACCTGAGAACCCATTAGTGAATGAGTAGCATTCGTGGCGAATGAATTCATTAATGATCTCATCAACGAAGGGGGTAGGGAATATATCTGTCACAGTCAATTTGTTGAGTCCCTTGAAATCAATGCAAATTCTGAGCTACTTGGGGTCATTTTTTTCGGTTGAACCACCATGGGGTTTTCCCATTCTGCTTTGTTGATCGGGTAAATGATACCTACTTGCAACATTCCTTCGATCTCTTTTTCGACGATCGTCTTAAATTTGTGGGATAGTTTCTATGGTCATTTTTTAATTGGATTTTCTCCTGGAATAAGTTTGATCTTCATCCCTCCCATTTCTTCTACAAGTCCTTTCAAGTCCTTGTATTCACGGGAAAAAATGTCTTGATATTCTTTCAGCAAGTTGACTGTATCATCTATTTGCTTGTCTGTCCAATAATCACCTATTCATACCATTTTTGGGTGATCGTCATTTGGTATGTCAAATTCTTTTGTTTTAATTTCGGCCTCCATCCATTTTGGTGGTTTTGCTTCGTCAAGATAACGTTCCCCTTCTTCCATTTTTTGTAAAACTTTCTCAGAAGTCGATTTGTTCCTGGTCTTCTTTCTGTTATGTAGCTATGTTGAACACTGATTTCACATGATTCTGCAATGCTGGGTGGCCCTTTTTCCACTGAAATCTTTGTCCTGGGCACCTTATATTTTCCATGTCAAGTCTTCATGCCATCGAGACTTCCTTATTTTCCATCGACACAATATTGCAAGTTGATGTCGATCCTAAATCCATATTCATATTCCATTTTTCTTTCTGTGCAGCTGGTGCCGGGTTTTCTAAGAATTTTATGATTTCTTGTGCTGCTTCTTTCAGGTGTTCCTCTTCTGGATTGAATTCAAAGTCTTGCACAATTTTTATTTTTATTTTCTTCCCAATTTAACGCATGTCCGCAAGCTTCTTCAATCTTATACCATTTATTTGGTATTTCGTCTAGCGTGCTTGGAAACATGTGGGGCCATACCCTTTCGTCTCTATAACCTATCCTTCACCATTTCATTTTCGCATCACTGAATATGCTCTACTGGATCATACCCAACCCTTAAAATGGGGATATCAACTACTTTGTACAACTTTTGGTCTTAGAATCATTCAATGAAATATGTCGACACAGTTGTCCACGTTTGTAACCTGGAGGAGTGTGTTTCCCACCATCTTGCAGCTTGGCCTGTGAAGGTTTCCACGAGGCTCTGCGTTCTTCCTTGCTCTCCAACTAATTTCAACACTACTTTGACATGTGTCGAAGGTGTATGTTGTTCGTTATATCATAAAGGCTTGCTTATTCAGTTGTTGGTTGGTATGAGAGTGGGAGTTTGTCAAATTTTATTTTCATACACTATTGGAACCACCTGGATCAAGTAGCACGTTCTCAGATGTTGGGATGATTTCAATGGACCAATAATATTTTGGAAGTGCTTCATAATTCTCGATTTTCCAGTTGTATAGAGAAGAGTCAGAATTATGTCCGACCAACATGGGAGATTCTCTCAAAATTTCTCTTTATGCGGTCGGTTATAAATAATCTCTTTGTTTGTTGTTTATTTGATATAGGAACCAAACCTCTTGGTCTTCATCCCATGATTCAATCCATGGTTTTCCTTCTTGTTGATCCAAGAGAATGATTATTTTTCTTCCATCGCCTTTTAATTTGATTCTATCTTTTTCCATAGAGATATTTGATTTCATTTTTCGACCCCACGGACAACCGACAAGTGCTACATATGTTGGCATCCCTTTGAGTATATCAATGACTTCAAAGTTGACTTGAGTCGGAATACCCATTATTTTAGTGTTGACATTTATGAGAATACTAACGGGATTGTTGACGCTTGAATCCGTCAGGACCGAAACGACAACCTCATCAGGACATTAGTCCCCCTTCATTTTTAGAGAGGTGGTTCTTCTCTTTGGCTAAAAGATATATCTTTGAATATCTACTAAATTGAAAGCAAGAGGAATTAACAACTAATTTTTAACCTATGATAAGCAAACTATCCCTTAATCTACCAAAGCAAGAAGACTATCTATCCTCCAAAAGCAAGAAAACTATCTTCTAGTCCATGAAAACAAGAAACTATCTTTTAACCTATGAGAACTCAAATATAATGTTGATGATTGTGTGAATGTCTCCGTTGTCTTATAATATCACAATGGCACTTGACAATGAAAGATAATTCAAGTGGTATAAACTTGATATTGACCTCAATAGCAAAGTGAAAGGTGTAAATTAAACAATCCAGTGAGAACTTATCCATTACAGAAACAACATCAATTACCCTGCATATTCATGTGATTATTACTCATGCATTAACCATCAACAATTATAAAGAGATTATGCTATGAAATTCAATTGCAATCCATACTACTTAAGCAAACTCATAACCAAATTCACTCATTAACTAAAAATTGAAATTACAACCTAAATCTAGGAAATAAATTGCATAAAGTAAAACTAAGCTAGACTAATTTCAACAATTCAAATTGTGAAACGGAAAATGCTTATAAACATAAATTAAATATGATTCTAGCATATAACAAGTAAATTGATTGAACAAATCAATTAACAACTAGTTAAGCAAAATCTAAATAACACTTGAATAAGCAATCTACAAATGAAAACTGAAGCTAATCCTATCCATCCACCGAAACCTTGTTAAAGAAAACATAAATAAAAATTCTGTTCTAAAACTTTGTTTCAAGCTCTGTTTTGGACTTGATTTTAAACGCATAAATAAAATATAATCTAATATTTAATCACACATGGGGTTAGTGTATAAGTTTGCAAACTTGTTCCTACTAACTACAAAATCAATGCATATTAATAAAATCCTTCATACTACCCTACAAAAGGGAATTAAAATAGTTAAACTATAACAACAAATTATATGACAAAGAAATAAAATAGCAATTAATGTACATGAAATAAAATAAAAGACATCTAAGCTATGTAATTCATAAACAACTCATAGAACAGTTACCAGACTGCTAGTGGGCCCCCCAACAAGTCGTGGTCACTTCTCAAATGCACACCACGAACTCAGCGAAGCAATTTCACCATTAAAACTTAAAAATGCAGTCTTATATAATTCTGGCAACTGAAAATGGCAAAAACAAAGGAAAACCGTATTTGTCTCTAACACACTACTTCTTCAACTGCTTAACTATTGTATGACCACCACGGTGGTATTTATAAAATTTACAGACCAAGAGGTCGACCATGGGAGGGTCGAACCTCTTCTAAAAATAGTAAACTACATTAATGATGCCCCAACTGCCGAAATGGAGCAAGCCAATAGTCGCCTAGCTTAACAACCCAAACCGAGTTGTCAAGAGTTCAGTAGCTAGAGGGTGAAAGCACGAGAAAAACCCATGTTCCCGATTCTCCCATCACTGGCCGACAATACCATAACCACCAAATCGCCCATTGTTTTTGTGCAGGAAGGAGTGTCGGACCGAGTACTGGATTGAGTATCGGATGGAGTACCAGACTAAGTGTCGGAAGCAAAAACATGCTGCAATTTTTCCCTGTGACACCAAAAATGCGAATCAGATTCTTGGAAACATAAAAACGTAATGAATTATACTCAAGATCAACATAAAACATGAATTATGCATACCTAGTGTAGATCATAGCGTTTTGGCACAAAAAATCTTCAAAAGCTTCTTCAAAACATGAAAAACACATATGTACATTCGACAAAAGTATCTAATTACTGTCATAAAATTGATCATATCTTGGGCCCAACATTACCCCCACACTTATGATTTTGCAGGTCCCACTACAAACAAAAAGAAATTTCCCCTCGTGACTAGGCTTGCTGAGGAGGATCAACTTTAGAAGCTTCTCCTTCTTGCTGTGAATACTTTTCTTTATGTTTCTTGTGTTTCTTCAGTTGTGCTATGAGGCTACGGTTGGATTTGGCCATCTCATAAACCAACCGTTGAAGGGAGTTTACATTTGCTTGGAGGACTGCATTATCATGATGAAGGTGTGTGTTTATTGTATTCCTTTCTTCCAACTGTTGGAGGAGCCGAGAATTCTCTTTTTGTAGCTTCTCAATGACTGGGGCAGAATCAATGATCTCGGAGGAAGGCTTAGATCCTTTGAGAGATGTGGAAAATCTATCATTCTTAGGATCTAGAGTAGGCATGGGTGAAGTAGGAGTAATAGGGGCTTGATAAGGAGAGGCAGGTTCTAATTTTGTCTTTCTTTGTGGCTCTAATCCATCCACAGAAACTTCCCTAAGTCTCTGGTGAGGGCTCTCAAGATTGAAGGATACTTGGATAGGATCCGAAGTAGGTAGGAGTTTTGCATAAGGTTTTGTTCTTGTGCTCCGGGTACTCTTTCAAAAGGGCCCTTTACCAAATTGATTGGCTCCCCTCCTATTTGTGGGAATTATGGGAAAGTCTTGTTGAATCACTTCTTGGATATTTTTAGGTGTGGGATTAAGAGAGATTGAAGGCATCAGGGGGTTAATAATAGGCTTCTTTTGATCTTTACTCTTGGTCTTTTTACCCGATGAGGAGGCAGGGATGTCAACAAGCTTTTTTTTTTGTTCCGGTAAATAAATGGTTTGTGCAAGGGATTTTGGAGTTCTTGGAGAGCGGGGTTTGGATGGAGAGATAGTCCTTAGGTCAAGTGGCTTTTTTCCGGTCTTAATTGTCAAGTGAGGGTTTGCAAATTGATAGATAAATGCATCCCAAGTTTACCTCTGTTTCTCTAGTTCAGCTAGAAAAAGGAGTTTGATTAGGCCATGGTGAAAGAGGATATTGTGGGGGTTAGTCAGATTCTTCCTCACTTGAGAGGACATCTTCTCCAAGCTCTATAGAAAATAGAAAGTAAAATTCAAATGTTTGTTGAACTGAAAATGAGCTAGCAATCTGAAATGACAGGCTTTAAAAGTGGAATATCTACCTTCGCATGTGATCAACCTAGTGATGATGATGAGAGGGTTGATAAATTCCTCCTTTATCCATTCCTTAGAATATCCTTTTGCTCTTAAAATGTTCTAGAATTTGGGCTTAAAAACCCTGTTATAACTTGAGCGCAACAGCTAGTGGTTTTTGAACCATCTATCTCCCATTCTTGGAAGCTTCGTGGCTGCAACAATGGACTCTTTTGAGACCCCAAAGAAAAGATACCCCATGAGCGTTGTCTTCCCATAGAAACCGAGGGCAAATTGCATGGAGAGGCCATCATTGTGGCCCTGCAAGTGGGATAAAAATCGCCCCCAGTCTACGCGCAAAAACACCTCCCTACAATGTGCAAACTTAGGGATGGCGAAAAGATCTGCATAAGAAGAGGGTTCATACCTCTTGGACATTGTGTGAAGGAATAACAGAGGTGAAATTCACCAAGAGAGGGTGCGATCGGGCCAAGAAATGGCACAAATCGAGCAAGGGCCGAGCGTGATTTGAATAGGGGAAGAAATGGTAGAGGTCAAGCACAATTTCTTAGACAAGGGAAAGGTGAATAACAAGTGTGAATTTTGATAATAGGTTGCCCAACTCATATTTGAATGCACCTATGGTGGAATTGGATGCACACATGCGTGCATGAGTTGCCATGTGTGGGAAATTTCGAATTCAAAGGCCCGTTTTTTGGGGGCAAGCTTAATGATGCGCAATTAGATCAATATCCAAGTCTTTTGACTTGGAAATTTGATCATGAACATTTCTAACGTTTGCATGCTCACTCTTAATTGCCTGCAACCAATTTAATTGAATGTCATTGATTCTTAGTTACCTGGAATTGTGGATAATTACTGGTGTGTAATTCATATGACACTTCGTTCGACACCTCATACAACATTTCATACAACACCTCATATGGAACTTCATATGACACCTCTGTGTTAAATACATTTTTACCTCCTGTAATGGATAGCCTGCAATATTGAAATGTTTTTGACAATCATAGTGGTTAATGAGCAGAGGCAGAATGCTCCCTTGTTGTTGATTTTTCCACCATGCTTCATGAATTTTCTTAGATAGGACATGTAATGTCAAAAAAATACAATGTATAGGTTATAGCAAGCATAAGACATGTAATTTCAATCCTACAATGTACAACTTGTAATGAGAAATAAACCGATAAAGTGGTCTGTTAAGTATATGTTCAACAATTTAAAGCACACAGGAGCTTAGCACTTCAAAAATAAAATGACTATTAATGTGATACCCTGTATCATGGAAATAATACAAAAATTCTTGCAAATATTTATTTCTCCTGGCAATGATCATTTGTCATCTCATGAACCCCTCCCCCACACCTAAGTATTGTGACACCTCACAATCAAAAGTATAGGAAACTCCCCCACACCTAAGTATTGTGACACCTCACAATCAAAAGTATAGGAAACCAATCAATTTACCCAATAGCCAAAGATTTATAGTATGTCAAGTGTAAAGATAAATTTCACAGATTGGTCTAACGAGATGGTTAGAATATGGCCCCACCTATAGGATAAGAGATCCTATATATAGATAAGAAGAGGTAGGCAAGAGAGTTTCAAGATAGTCTTAGAGTTAGTTCCCAATGGAAAGTTTATGGAGTTCATTAACCTTAGCTTAACCATACATACTTCATGTCAGCTTTGTCTACAAGTAATGCCATACATCAAGACAAGTTTAATTTTATTATTTAGTTTTTGTCAGATTACCATCCTCTCTAGGTAGAATGCCCCGCTGCCAACAAGCTTGTTTAATACTTCGATGGGTTTACCTAGTCATACCATAGGCAGGTACCCACTTTCGACAGACCTGTTCAGTATCCCGATGAGTTAGAATCTTACACCCTTAGAGACTGCCCCTCCATCTTTTAAGATTTTATTATAAGATTGCTTTATGCAAGAAGATCGAGGGACAACTCTAAAAACAATTTTTTTTTTTTTTTTT
>CBVK0102582491.1:0-11551 GCA_900067695.1 Picea abies | reverse complement strand
ATAAACTTTGGAATTCTCAATCACTACAAAGCTTGGATATCAAAACATTTCAATATGCTTAGTACAGATCAAAACTCATGGATATATTCGGCTAGCAGAAAATGCTAATACAAACATTCGAACTAATGCTAGCATTAATCAACCTTCAAGCAATATAGAGGTAAAACATATGATTAAAAAATGTTGTTTATGAAAAAAAGTTTGGATATGTTGTCATATAGTACATTGGGAATAGCGAAGCCGACAATAAGACCTCCAATCTTTTATCCAATCATATCAGTACATATATGTTACTTTTTATTATATAAAAATATATGATTTTAATTCCATAGTTCTAACAATAGGTATTGTGCAAATATTTCGGGTCAAATGACAAACTAATATGTAGTCAATGTATTATCGATCGCTATAATCCCTTTATGCCTATGACAGGGATTAATAAAAAGAGTCGAAATTGCTTTTTAATATATCAATGAACTTAAATGCATGAGGAAAAAATAAAAAAATCAAGAGAAATTAATATTATAAAAAACAAAATTATGAATATTATGAAGTTTACATCTCATAAAATACAAATATTGTTAAGTTTATGTGTGAGATACATTAAACATAAACCCATTTGCATTTCCACTTCTCTTTATTTTTTACTTGGAAGAAATAAATAATTTGGAATGATGGGTTAAATTTGATGGATATTGGGAAAACAAATATGATAGGTTTTTTGTTTTTTAATTATTCTTTGTATATTAAATCACATCAACACTAAATTTTAAAACAAAATGCAATTTTTAGAAAGGAATTAGTATGATGCAATTTCTTGAAAGAAATTAGTATGACACATCAACATTAAATTTTAAAATAAAATGTAATTTTTAGAAAGGAATTAGTATGATGCAATTCTAAAAAGAAATTAGTATGACGTATAGGATAAGATTTAATGGTATGCATATATGAAACGGATTGTGATTGTATTGTATTTAATGTTGAAAATTTGATATATTTGAAGTTTAAGTTGAATACATCAAGTAATGTTGTGTTTGACAATTTGTTTTGATATAGTTTAAGTTGAATATATTAATTAATGTTGTGTTTGATATTTTGTTTTTGTGTAGGTAAAATGAAACAAAGTATAGAGAAGATTCAGTGGATTATATTTTAATGAAAAGTTAAAGTAAAAAATGAAAAGAAAAATATTTTTTTAATTGCATAAATAAGTAAAAAGAAAAATAGTTTTAAATAGTTTGTGTATCCATAATCACTAAAAATTTACAATGTTTACTACATAATTTAAGTAATTTGGACATCAATTTGATAGTTATTTTTACTTATGACAAATATTTAAAAACAAAATACTATAAGACAAATATTTTTACATATAAAAAATATTAAGAAAATGTCATATTTCAATTTACAATTATTTAAAAATTTGATGATTAATACATTGATTTTTTTTTCATTTTCTCATGGTATCAATAAAACAAGACAACCCTAATAAAGATCTCTTAGAAATGATGTCATTATCCACACATAAATTTAAATTCATATACTATAATTAATTAAAAAAAAAATTATAATTAAAATCCATTGGCATTCATAAAAACACTAGACAAGACCATGTGACATTGTACATAACAAATCCCATCAAAATTTATGGTTCTTATATAAAACCCCTACCAAATCAATCTCAATGATTTGAATATTAAATGTTGAAACTCAAGGGTTGATAAATCAATTGCTTTGATCATTTGGAAGCTTTTATATATATATATATATATATATATATATATATATATATATATATAATTAATTTTTTAACGATTTTAAAAATGAAATAAATATTAATAATAATGAATATTAATAATGATATGTTGATTTTAAAATTGTTTATATATAAAAATTAAATAAAATGAAAATGAATAATATTTATCAAATTTAATTTTAAAAATTAAATAAATATTAATAATATGTATTGATTTTAAAATTATTTGTATAAGAAAATTAAATAAAGTAAAAATAATAAATATCCATCAAATTTAAAACAACATATACTAAATTAAATTTGAATTTAAAAAAAAAAACAAAACAACGTATAATAAATTAAATTTTTTTTAAAAAACAAAACAACTTATAATAATCACATTAATTTTATTGCACTTTGAATTATTTAAAAACACCCCAATATACCATTAACACTTCCAACAGCCACAAGGTCCACATACCATTAACACTTCCAACAGCCACAAGGTCCTAATGTACAATGTTACTATTTACAATATTTTCCAAAAAATCGGTGAAGTACGTTGAAAGTTGTCACTCACATCCGTTGTTTGAGTGTTAATGCCTATCCGTGATGAACGTGGAAACCTGAGCTTTCTTAATGATATTTGTCACATGCCCACGTCGTATTTTCAATGTATATGTCACATGCCCACGTCGTATTTTCAATGTATATGTCACATGCCCATGTCTTATTTTAATGTATATGTCACATGCCCATGTCTTATTTTCAAAGTTAAGTGTGGTAGAATGTGGATAGCCAAATATTTCAATGGTATGCTTTGATCAACTCTACAATCATGGTCATGTATGTAGAAACCTTCCCTATTAAATATTAAATAACATTAAACATGGTAATAAAGTTTGAAGCTTCCATGACCATTCCACATAACAAAATTAAAGGTGGGTTTCACATTGATTTATCATCATTATTTAAAAAATACTATAATTCATTTGTAGTCTGTAAGGGGGTAGACTTTCACTTCTATTAGATGAATCTGAGTTTTAGACCATTAACATGTTTTCCTATGTAGACGAAAGACAAGCTCTTAACCAATTAGAAGCAATTTTAAGCCTTACTACAGGACCAAAACGCAATTTCATCCTAAATAGTATCCACAAGAAACCCAATATTCCTTATGGTCATCAGTGAGGCTACCCTCAATGGAGTCAAGTGCTTTTTATTAACATCTAGCCTTAATCCCATGCATGAGACAAAATACTATCATCGATTACAATTTAACATCATGCCTAGAAAAATGATAATTCTTCGTATTTATATAAGTTTCTAACCTTTTATTTTATTTTTTCTTTAATATAAAACATGCCATTAAGGATGATGGTTTACATAACTCTAATTCTTATACATTTGTCAAATGATAATTCTTATGAATTTAAACATTTTTTTTGGGATGAATTTAAGTAAGAAGTCGGTAACATCATATCTTTACCTTAAGATTTAAACATTTAAACAAAAACATAACAAAATACTAAGGAAAATACCTCCTCCTTGATTTAAATTTGATCAATAGAAGTGTAGTCTAGCCAACAGTAAGAAGATGCCCCTAAAGCTTTCTTTTACAACTTACCCAGAGTAGAACAAAATTATCTTCCTACCAACTCGGAGCCTAGTTGGATTCCTAGCTCCAAGAAACCTTTTGGCTTGGCCCTCCACGCATGTGACTCCAAGAACAGTAAATCATGATATGCTTCGAGAAAATTATCACAAAAAAAAAAAAAAAAATCTTCCAAAAATATCACAAAAAAAAAAAAAAAAATCTTCCAAAAATTATCCAATCTCTCAACAAGCTCCAATCTCTCGACTTCCCTTCTCCCCCCTCAACACCACTTCCTCCTCTCTATTTATCAATTTTTCATACACCCCCTCCCCAAGTCTCCTCAACCACCCTCATTAATAGCCACCAACTTCCCTTCCTAGATTTTTGAGAAAAGTTAATTAAAATATAATATTAAAAAAATGCTTGAAGTTTTTTTCATGGTAGCTTATAAATGCAACTTTGACAATTTTTTCCAAAATTTATGGCAACCCACCATACTCATTTAATTCATCATACCAACCAACAATCAAAGTAAATGATGGTATTTAATGCTACTAGATATTTATGTAAGCAATATAATTTACATAATCATTAAACCATTAATTAAATAGGTAATAACATAGTTTAGTAATTAAGACATGAATTAATTGTACTAGTGTACATGCATAGTTCTCGCATGTTCACATTAAAGCATGCAATGTAGTAAATCAAGTAAATGCATCATTCAATAATCTTAAATAACAAAATGACAGTAATTCATCAATCATTGATTATCATACCAAAAATATCAAAAGTGTTCTAAATATGGTAGAAACCAAGTAACGAAACCAGAGCCTAAGATCTGATACCAAATGTAGCACCTATCTAGGGAATGCTAGGCAATATTATTCTCTCATTAAAATGCATATGCTTTCAAAGCTTTGTTTTAACATAATTTTGTTGTTCTTTAATTGGAATAACATACAACATAACAATAATTCTTTTACATTTGCTAAATGATAATTATTATGAATTTAAACAATCTTTTTCAGGATTAATTGAAGTAAGAAGTTGGTAGCATCATACCTTCCCTTAAGATTTAAAAAAAAACATAACAAAATACTAAGGAAAATGCCTCCTCCTTGATTTGAATTTGATCATTAGCAATGTAGTCTACCCAATGGTATGAAGATGTCTTTGAAACCTTCTTTTACCACTTGCTCAAAGTGGAACAAAATTATCCTCCTAGTCAATTAGGAGCCTAACAAACTTCCTAGCTCCAAAAAACCTTACAACACAATATCAAGCCTTTCAAAGATGAGGTAATGTGTGGCATTGTTGCTTGAATTTTATGATGTTATTTTAGGACAACTATATATATGGAAGCATTATATTGTTTACTAGTCTAGGTTATGTAGTGTCATTGTTCCATTGGGAGATCATATCTACCGGATATGATAAGTAGCTCCAACTATCACATACTTTATAATCATTGCTATGTATTGTAGTAAGATAATCTCTTAGACAAGATTTTCCCTCTTCTTGGTCCTACCAAAATGAGAAAGGGAAATCACCATAATTGGTAAGGCCTCTACAATTAATCCCACCATACAACAAAGACAAATAGATCAATTGGTATAAGAATACAAAGACAATCCCTTTGCACTATCATGTCAAACATGGAATTTATTTGAAACCAAGTGACCCTATACCCAATGACCCATATACTAGCATATCCCCGAAGCAGGGGAAAATAAACACCAAAGTAAATTGGAGTGGTTATGTTGTTTAAAGACAGTGGGATGATTTTTGTTTTGGGGATTTAAAGCAATGTGGCCATAGATAGTCAATGTTCAAAGTTTTGGACCAGTTATTTAATGCATCTAATGAAGCCTATGCAATATTTGTGTGAAATTGGGTGAATCAACATATTTGGACCTGCAAAGACAGAAGGAACAAATTGATCATGAGAACAAACTGTTCATGCCACCATTGTGGTCATTGTGATCAATGAAGAGCAGAAGACAACACTGATTAGACTTATTGCAAGCTTCATTTGTGAAAATCCAATTTGATCAATTTAAATAATTGATCAGTGTTGAAAACAAGGTGGAAAAAGGTTCACTCATTCTAACATTAAACTAAAAAAATTCACACACAATTAAATTAAAAAAATCATACATACAATTGATAGCAAAAACTTCGTTATGACATATATCCATTATAATTTGTAATTAATTTTGTAGATTATCTATTATATTATTTTTAAATTTATACATAATTGTTACAAAATATAAATAAATGCTAAATATATTTAATTATTAAAAAAAAATCAAAATAAGAATTGCACTTATTTTGAAATCCGAACTTCATACATCAATACAAACTATGAAATATATAAATAAATATTATTTTTTGATTATATAAATTTTTTATATTTTTTATATTTTTTTATTACCAGTACCAAGCTACTTCACGAATAATTACCTTCACCAATTACAATATATAGACTTTACGAGTTAAATTGTTGGGCTAAGGAGATCTCATACATCAATTTGGTGTCTAGCTTGGCCATGACCTTAAAAATAGATTATTATTATTATTATTATATATTTTTAAAGGTTTATAAGTTTAAATATTGTTTAATTTTAAATGTTGCAACATATATACTTTTAAATGTTATAACATAAGTTTTTATGTTGCCTCCTCATCCGAGAATGTATATTTCAATGTACCCCTTTTCAAGGTGGCCTAGGATTATCACGATGGAGCGGTCTTGGTTCGTACAACAATGTATGTGTCGTTTGAATAATGTACATGTCTCCTTTGAACGTTGTGCCTCTTCCTATCATGTGGCATGTGGTCTCTGCAACGTTAATTTGCCATAACCTGCAATTGGTTGTTTCTTTTGTTTTTGATTACTTAGGGTACTAACACGAGGCACATGGGACACATGTATTAATTCTCATCCTAGCATGAGCTTGCAAAGATATCAAAATTATGCAAGGATTAAGTCATAATTGGGTTGTATAATAGGGTGCAAGATGTACAAATTACCATGCTTTGCTCTCCCTGATCTATAGTCTGGTCACCTCATACCACAGATGGAAGCAGAACCGCAGGTGGATTATCACAATTTGAGTTATATCTCAGTATAAATTCACATAGCCTTTGGTTCTCAATTTTAAAGGAAACTGTCATTGTCACTGGAATATTTTCATTCGACTTTGAAACAGAATGATGCAGTTTATGCGGGTTCAAATTGGAAAACAATCAGAAGTCGGAAGCGCCAAGGGTAAACTACAGAGTCTGGCCAAGTAAAGGTGAGTTAATCAATTAAAGATTTCATTTCTACTTGAACTTTTTATATGCTTTTTATTCAGAAAACACTGAACTATACCAAAATATGTGTGTTGAGTTTTTTCTCCATGTGTTCTAGCTCTCTTTTGTTTATTGATTCTACTGTATTGACAATAAAGATAACAAGAATTACATCATCACTGGGAGGAAGAGGATCTGAAGCAAGAATTGGAGGTTTGGGGTTTTGTTCATGCATTGGATTTGGGGTCCTGTTTGTGAAAGTTAAAACTATGAAGTTTGGCCAAGTAAAGGTGAGTTAATCAAATTAAATATCTCGTTCTACTTGAGCTTTTTGCTTCAACTTTCAAAGCATAAGATACACTTTTTACTCAGAAAATACATAACAATACCAAAATCTCTGTATTGAGTTTTTTCTCCCTCTGTTCTGGCTGTGGTTTATTTATTGGTTGTAGTATATGGACAATAAAGATAATATGAATCATAACATTGTTGCGAGGAAGAGGATTTGAGGTAGGAATTGGAGGTCTGGGGTCTCGTTCGCACATATTGGATTTGGATAGGAGGCGATAAGGGCTTGTCATGGTTTTGGGTGAAAATTGAACTTCTCCTTTCTCTCTCATTTGCAATTTTCAACTTAAAAAATAAATTTGCACTTGAACAATGATAAGATAGAGTAGCCATGAGGCTATGGAGCACTTAGGGGTTGGGATGTTGTATGGTTTTTGTTGACTTAGTCCCTAAGTGTCCATATGTCCACATGCCCATGTTATTAAAGAAAGAATCATCCTATTAGTTGGTGGATCCTCATATATAGGTGATTAAAGTTGACTTTGTCTTGCATATAACATATTAGTTGATTAATTGTCTTGGAGAGATGAATTATCTTATGATCAAGACCACATTAAGTTTTTGGTAGACAATTAATGTTTGATGGGTTAGTGGGAAGATACTTATAGTGTTCATTTTATATAAAGGGACATAGAGGGACTACAACGAGGTTATTGTCACTTATGACAAAGTTTACTATTATGTTGTTGATGATTATTGTGAGTTTTCCATGTAGAGATTATTGAGAGCTCTTGTATTGCAGTGTATAAATGTAATCATTTATTTGAGAAGAGCCCTATATTATTCTCATTAATTAGAATTCTCATTAATTAGAGGGCATTTTAGAAAGTGTTTAGAGTGTTTTTTTATCACTATTTGAAAAATAATGTTATCAATATCACCACTTTTTATCAAAGCCTATTTAGAAAAAAACACAGTGTAGTGTGATAATGTTCTTTTAGAAGATAATTTTTGTCATTTTTTGAAAAATGGTGATATAGACTTCACAACTTTTCTTGAAGGGTTATAGTTTTCAAAAACATTCTGTGTTATGTAATAACACCATTTTTTGTTAATTTTTCAAGTTTTTTTTTGGTTAGGGATGATATAATACCTTCATCTTTTTTATCGATATTTTTGTTTTTGTTTTTTTAATACTTATATCACCATATTTTTCCTAATAGTTATATTTTTTATTTTTTTATTTTCTTTTAAGATAGGAATGGGAAATCGTTAAATTCCACCTTTAATTTCTTTAATCTTATCGAATTAAGAGAAAATTCATTGTCTTTTAATTTTTTAATTCTACAAAATTAAAATAAAATTTATTGTAATTTTATAAAGTGTGATGACATTTCTTCTTAAATTTTATAATTTTTTTGAAAATAAAGAAACATTTTCTTAATTTAACAAAATACAAGGATATTTTTAGGTTATTTTTTAATGTGGAGAGAGTGGGCTCCCTTTATTTTCTATACTATAATCTTATAATTATATAATTCAACAATTAATTTGAGAAATTATTCAAATTTTTGGAAAAAAATAACATTTTAAAAATTACATTTTTTTTGAAATTTTGAGAATATGTAAGCATGGAGGAGGGAAGGGGGTGATGCTCATCATCACCCTTGAGAGGGGTCCAACATCACCTCTTTCCTTTCATGTCTAAAATTTGTTAAAATATCATGAAAATTGTCAAAATTTCACAAAATGTTCCATTGTTTTAAAAAAATTAATGGTTTTTACATCAAGTTTTGTGAATTTCTAACATGGGGTGATTTGGAGCCATGTTATGGGAGAGGGTATGATTCCCAACATTCCCCCCACTCTTTCCATGCTCAAATTTCACAAAACACTTTGAGAAATTGCTCAAATTTTCAAAAGAATGATAATTGTTTTTATAAATTTTGAGATTTTTTTTGGACCATTTTTAGGAATGGAGAGCAAGACAAAGGTGATGTTGGGCATTGATTCCTCTCTTTTCAAACTTGGAAGTTTGCAAAATTTATTAAGTTTTCACCATTTTTTTTTCAAAATTTTGACTATTTTCAAAAATTTCAACCATGGGAGGAGAGCAAGCAATGTTGGGCATCATCCATCCTTCCCATGGTCAAAATTCACAAAAACATTTAGGGAAATGATTAAAAACTTGAAAACAAATGGTGAAATTTTGGCAAATTTTTGGCAGGGAGGAAAGGGGTCGATGGCTAGCATCTCCATACACCAAAATTATCACAATTTGGTGAAATTATCAAACTTTCAAAAAATTACACTAATTTTTTTATTTTTTAAAGCAATTTTTATTCTTTTATGATTATATGATTTTCAAATGAAAAAGTAAAAATTAAAGATTACCTCTCCTTCCAAGCTAAAAATTAAAGTTTTTTTTTTTCTTTCATTTTCTTACTTTCAAAAACTTATAAAATTTAAGAAAAATTCTTATCAAATTTTAATATACAATTTCTATAACAATGAAAAGAGGAGTTGAGTTATTGATCATCACTCATTACAAAAAAAAAATATAACCCGTAAAAGACATGGTGATTGCCAACACCCCCCCCCCCCGCCCAAAAAAAAATAGTCAATGAAAAAAATTGAACAACTATATATCATTTAAAAGAAAAGGAAAATAAAATTTTCCAAAGAAGTATAAACAAAATGGTAATATTACATAATGCTTAAAAAAACGCAAAGGAAAAAATACTGAAAATAGTGTCCATGTGTCACTATTTTTCAAAAACATGACAACAAAACACTTTATAGAAAAGCCCCTAAAAATTCATTACTACATTAACACATTTGTTTTAATAAAAGCCAATGCAAAAAGTGACAATATTAGTTCGAATTGAAACTATATGTCCAGAAATTTTGACTAAAGTTTTTACGTAGAGTTTTGTTGATCCACTTTTGTTGATCGATATTTTTGTATATTGGTGCATACTTAGTAGTATTTGTGTTTCTTGGTAGATCTTATATTTTAGTCATTTTTTTCTAAATGTGGGTTGTGGAGTGGGTTACCACTAAGCTTGTAGATTTACAAGTTCGTAAGACCACAAGTTTTATATTTAATTTATTTCTCACCTTTCCAACATCTTAGCACTAAAGTCATTTCTTTGTTGTGGAAGTTTTGTTGCAAAAGATTAAGCCATTCTTCATCTCGCAAATATCTATGTCCCGCAATCCGCAAACCTGGAACACTAAAAAAGACCCTTTCCATTTCCATGTCACTCATAATGTACCCTTGCTTTTTGGCACTTAACCAATCTATTGATTGTGGATGCAGAGTCCTCCCCTCATTTCTATTTATCTTTCCCTATCCCCACAACCCCGCATCCTGCATTTTTGCATATTCCAAAATGATTTGCATATTTTCGCAGCTTGTAACATCAACCTTTTTGGTACTTAGAATATTTCTTGATTGTGGATGTGAGAGTCCCTCGTTCTCCACAAACTGCATCTTGCATCCCACATTTTTGAAATCACCACAATGCACTTTCCATCCCTCACTTTACACCTCCATACTTAACCATTTTCTATATGCCCCGATACGATTTCACCATTCTCCGTGACATTTATTTCTCACTGCTACATCAATTGCCACTCGTATGAATTGAATATTGTTATTGAGTGGTGTGATTTTCATAAAAGCTCTGCCATAAATCTAAAATCAGACCATGCAATTGGCAATTTTGAATTAAGAGCTACAACATTTGATAATCAAGACAATACGTGGTAAAATTAAATAAGAAATTAAAAGCCTTTGATAATCAAGACAATACGTGGTAAAATTAAATAAGAAATTAAAAGCCTTGTTGTAATAAGATTGTATTGACAAAAGTGCCACCTATTCATTAAAAAAGAAAAAGTCTTTGTAAGATATGTCAAGTAAAATGAAAGAATTATATTGTGGTGATACTGCCAACACTTTAGGATGAGAAGATCACCTGTTTTAGTGGTTCTAGGCATACAAGTGTTACTCAACTCTCCCATCCAAAAAAAAATAAGTTGAATAAGGTTTGGACCTTGGGTATTGAAATGGATGGATGCATGCCATAAGTAGTTGAGTTCAAAGAGTTGGTCCTATGGTGCGCTAATAAATTTGACATTGAAAGAAGAGTTATTTAGATACAAGGGAAACCATCGATCTCTTTAGCACCTTCAGTGCTCAAGAGAATGTTGAGAATTCTTTACCCTACTTTGACATTCAAAAATGTTGAAGTTGATGATTTTCTTAAAGCTCATAGTGGGGGAATGGAGTTCCTTGAAAAAACATTTACAAGTCCAACCAACAACGCTAATGCTACACAAGTTGAGGTATGCTCTTTAAAATATCCATATAAAGAATTCGCTTGGTTGTTTTTTAGAATAATTGGACAGAAGTCAACGGCCTCAGTGCCAAAGTATACTGTAAATATTCTCTATCATTCAATTCATGAAAACAAAGTAATTGACTTGGTTCAGGTTAATTCAAATGAGATTTTGTTTTAATTGGGAAGCCTTAGGAAGACCAAGAGATTTTATATGACTTCTTATCTAGTTTATGCTATCGTTTATTGCCATATTTTTTAGGACTTTCCTAGAGCTAAGAA